>BQNB010012991.1:0-78055 GCA_026074375.1 Tanacetum coccineum | reverse complement strand
TGGAAAATTCTTTGGTGCCGCCACTTGATTTTTTTAGGTTTTTGGTTTTTGTTTTTAATGATTTAACAAATGAAAATGTAAAAAGATATACATAAACAAGTTTTGCCAAGTCCTATGGGATTTAAAATAGTATTAAATCAGATTTTATTATTTGCATAATTATTATGTATTTATCTTTAATTATTTTATATTAATAATAATGTATAATTAGATTATTATACATAATTCGGCATATATACATATATATATAATTTTAATTATTTTCCTTGTATAACATAAAGTATTTTTGATCCTACAAAAATTTCATAATTGCCATATATTGTATCTTCATAATTTCTAACATTTAAATGAATTTTATTTAAGCTTTTATGGAATTTTCTTGCATTAGGGGTATTTTGGTAATTTCACATTTGTTGAGATTTTTAGGTTTTACAAGGGTTTTAAAAAAATTAGAAAACAAAAATCAATGTGCTAATCTAAATCATTATCAGACAATTTCGAAAGACTAGTCATACCTCATAATGAATGTTATTAGGGTTTTGAGAAAAAAAGAGTACATGTCGAACGAAACAATCAAATACAATATACCTCATAGATATTGTCAGAAGATTAACATGCACCCTGTTACATGTGCATAGTCATACCTCATAATGAATGTTATTAGGGTTTTGGGAAAAAAAGAGTACTTGTAGAATGAAACAACCAAATACAATAACCAAGCAACAAATTATATTCGAAAGAGTGAATGTAAAATGAAACAACCAAATACAATAACCAAGCAACACATTATATTCGAATTACAATCCATACCTCATAGATATTTCAGAAGATTAACATGACATGTGCATTAAAAAACAAAAAACAATGTGTTAATCGCAAAAATTATCAAACGATAATAATATAATCGTTGTTACCGAATGAATGAATGTTACAGACTACATACATTATCCATCTGATTAAAGATTGGAAGGCCTTAATGAATGAATGATAACGAATCTACAATATTTAAACACGTCGCCAGACAAACATTTGATAGAGAAAAAAATTATACTACGTATCTATAAAATATGATCACATGATCCATAAAAGTGTTACTCTTAAATTTCAACTTACATAACAATAAAGTTTAAATAATACGAAGAGTATATCACAAGTTAAAAATTCATCATTTAGGTGCAGTTTCATAATCAATGAGAGAATGAATGAATGAATGTTTTGAAAGTAATGAATGAATGTTTGTCATTTAGTAATATTTCACAATAAAGTTACCTCATATGTTATTAGTGTTATGGATATGAAATATGGCCTCATAGATATGAATGAATATGCGTATCCATCTCATTAAAAATAGAATTATGGTCTCTGATGATAATTTCAACATCTCTAATATTCTACTCATTTTCTCATTGTCATCATTATCACAAATTAAAAGTAATATTAAGATAAAGCAAACAAATATATATATATATTTTTTTTATATATATAATATTTATATATATATTTATTCTAATAAATTTTGTGAGGAATTTCTTTCTCAGAACATTCTTATTGCGAGAACTGATAGAACCACCAAAAACATGTATGCACGCTTTAAATAATTGTATTTTTGCACATATGTTCTAAAAAAAACAACATATTTGTTATTAAAAATCATTAGTTGTTTCTAAGAATTTGATAGATATTGGTAATACAAAATTTTCTTAAAGGTGTGCATGTATGTTCTTATAAGGTGTGCAACAACAATATTGCGGTCGTGTGTAAGGTTTTTGTGAAAGAAGAGGAAGATTTCATGATGATACTGAAGAACATAGGTGGATTCTTACGATTATTGATGATTTTCATGTATTTTTTTTATTTTTAAAAGGCGTGCATGTATGTTTTTTGTGGTTCTGTCAGTTCTTGCACTAAGAATGGTTCTGAAAAGAAAGTCCCCCTATATATATATATATATATATATACACACACACACACACACACACACTAGCTTAAAGACCCGTGTAACCTCGGGTGTAGTTTAAAGAATTCTTTTTACTAAGTTATGTACGTAAATAAGTAAGAAAAAAACAAACGTAAACATGTTCCATTAATATATGAAAAGGAGAGCAAACGTGAATTATTCCCCACCCAATTCAATTTGTAATAATTTTAATTATAAACATAAATACAATTTGATATCCAAGTTTGATGGCCTTGAATAACAATAATCGTGACCGTTAATCAATCGAGCAGCGAATGTCCATTCATCAATCACCTAATAATCAATACAAAATGCAAGTAAAAGTAGATTTTGATTACTAATCTTGTAGAACTTTGAATACGGTAAAAAGCATGTGAGATGTATATTTGACATACCTCTTGAAAGTCGTTCATAGACCATGTAGTACCTCTTTGTAGACAACATTTGTAGTCGTTTTAGATATATTCCCATCTTTGTCACAAACGACAACCTTCAAACCTTTTTTGCTTATTACTCTTGAAACAACAACATATAGTTTTCCATGTGTGAAAACAGGACGTGGCAAGTACAACCTGAAGTTCGAGAGCGATTGACCTTGAATCTTGTTAATAGTCATTGCAAATGAAATTGAAAGCGGAAATTATTTTCTAACGATATTAAGCGGTAATTGTTTATCTGTTAGAGTAATTCTCAACCTCGGTATGATAACCTTCTTTCCAAAGTGCGTCCCATTTATGATTTGTGCACTAATAGAAGTTCGGGTTAACTTTAGAACCTGGAGTCGTGTTCCATTACACAAACAATTTGGTTGATCAATATTTCTCAACAACATAACGGGGACGCCTACTTTTAGCGCGAGTCTATGGTTGGGTACACTGGAGAACTTCAATCCATTGATAAATTCCGGTGAGAAAATTGATTTATCTATGGAGTCGTTACGTTCAGTTTTGTCTACACTGTCGCAACTCAAGTAAATAATTTCTTCTCCTGGAAATTTATCCAATAAATGCTCATTTATATTGTCGACGACTTCCTTCGTTGGTGCAAGAACGACCTTTTCTTTGAAGTATGACGGATCATGTATGTTATCCAAAATGTTTTGATAAGTAAAATCAACAATAGCAGCTACCCTGATCAATTAAAATTTCCTCGGGCACATCTATCTCCACCTCATCGTCGTTTTCTTCTCCAAGCTCGCCGTCTCTGAATTTCAATATCCATTCAGCAAACTCACGAATCTCCGTGACATATTCAGGGCGTGCGCCCACAGTTAGCCTTATGTTCTTGGTCAACTTAAGAACCTTGCAATGATCCCACAAGTAAGATTGCTTTAGGGACACACTTACAATGTCTTGACGTGAACTTTTTGGAATAACCGAGAGAACCTGCCTAAAATCACCGCCGAATACCATCTTCATGTTTCCGAAAGGATGATCATACGTGTCATACCTACTCTTACGTAGTATGTCTCTTAAAGAGCGACCCAAGGCCTCAAAACAATGCTTATTCGCCATGGGCGCTTCATCCCAAATAATAAGCTTACATTTTTTTAACAATGCTCCCAGATCACTTTGAGCACTGATGGAGCAAGAAGAGGTCTCATCAATGTTGATAGGAATATGAAATCTTGAATGCACCGTTCATCCTCCAGACATTAACAAAGATGTTATACTGTTGGATGCCACATTCAACACTATATCACCTTGTCTTCTAATACCGGCAGCAAGTGTTTTCCATAAGAAGGTCTTGCCGGTACCTCCGTACCCGTATACAAAATACATACCGCCTATTCTTGTTTCAACAGAGTTCATTATGGTGTCATAGACACCATTCTGTTTTGTTGTTAAAGAAGCGTACATACGTTCGTATTCAGTCTGCAACTCCACAGAGTTAAAATCAGTCTCATCATATATAAGTCGATTACCAAATTTAGTTATGTATCTACTATCCGGGTAAGGCATCTTAGGCCAATTCCTCAAAGAACAACCTCTCGATCACAGAAGTTCTTCCATATATAACAAACAAGCATTCTTTTTTTGTCGTCACTAATAATGAGATCTGCACGGATTAAATGGTAAGTGAATACGTGATTAAAACAACATTTTCAAACTCAAGTATTTTAAAGAACATGTGTAAATAATTATTTTTCAGTAAGTATGTTGTCGGTATTACCTGGAATGTTTAAAATCTGCCTTCTCTTGTATTGAACATCTTGTGCAAGCAAGTGCCATGTTTGTAACCAAACTGTCAAAGGTGTGGTTAGTTCCTTTTGCGATAGTAATGTAACAAATAGCCCACGAAGATGTTCAGGAGGCGCCCAATGGGTAACGTCTTTAATACTATCAACATATTCCTTGTCGTCTTCTAAAAGACCCGATGTGTAGCAGGCTTCTTTGTAAGTAGGATAAACAACATCGTTTACCTTTTTTTATCTCATCATGTGTTCTACATCCTTTAGCACTGTTTAGAAACATCCTACAATAGTAAGCGTCTCCTGTTGATATAGGAACACTGTGAATGCGTCCAATCGATCTTCCTTTCTTCCTAACCGTCCATATTCTTTTTGGCGCGTTCCAGACATACTTTTTCGGGAACTCAGCATATGTTAGATCCCTTGCTTTAGGATAGAGCTCATTTATTTTCATCCATCCTTCGAACATACTTTGACCAACCGATGGCTTGTGCATAATAGTTTCAAGGTCAAAGTTTTCGTCATATAAAACTGTTTGGTTGCCTGGCAGATGAAACGATAACCGCTCAACAAACGATGTTCTATAATGAGTCTCAAATCCAAATATCCACCACGCCGCCTCACACGCAAATAAATATCTGCAGTCATAGAACGCTTTTATCTAGTTGATGGATTTTTTAACTTGTTGACCATCTTCATTGGTAACTGTTTCATACAACTGAGCCGACACTCTATCAGGACCTTTGTTTATATACTTAAACAAATATTTGATTGATCCTGTTTGGTTGCACCACTCAACGTTGATGTGGCATTGATAACGTTTTAGAAGGGTAGCATTATACGAGATTACATAACCGTTATGCAGATGAATTTTACTCTTCTCCACATATCTTCCGTTATCACATCTTCTATAAACAGGATAACCTTCTGAGCAATCGAACTTTGTTCTGTGAATTTCTTCGGGAAGTGTTTTGTACATTTCCCGTCAGCCATACAAACCTGAGTTGGGTCATCTTCACCGCAAGGACCATGCATCATAAAATCATAAACCAACTTGTACAAATCGGAATCCTCATTTCTATCCGGAATCTAGGCCGATATGAACTTGTTAATTTGATCAACGCTTGGCACTTTGTCATCCTTATGCAAGAAGAAACAGATATGCGCGTGTGGAAGTCCTCTTTTTTAAAACTCAACTGTATATACAACTGCAAAGTATGTAAAAGTTACGATTTTTTACGTCTATTTTATTTACCTATTCATAACTTTCTTAAGAAGGACAACCTACATTATTTTTGTGAACATAAATAGTAAAATGCTATGAAAAATACCTTCTTGTGTACGTCCGAATAAACGTAAGTCTTTGAGATCCTTCATCAACTGATCAAGTTTCATTTTAAAAACTCTTGACATTACATCAGGGCGATCTGTAGTTGACAGGTTATGCGCTTTCATGTATCTTGCAATTTCAGGCCATTTAGGATTGCATGTTATAGTTATAAACAAATTCGAAAAACCGTACCATCTACACAAAGCCATTGCAACCATATAGTTTTGCTTCATGTACCTTGGTCTACCAGTAAATGAAGAAGATAACACGACAGGTTTACCAAGGAGCATGGGGTCAGTATTTCCTTTAGCAACGCTTTGACGAATATTCGAGTACGTATCACACCTAAGCTTTTACTGTTTTGTGCGATGGAAATACAAATGTTCTGTCTCAACCATAGTGTAACCATCCATAAGAAACTGCTAAAACAAATGACCTCCACGCACATATAACCCACTCCCGCATACTAACCATTTTATCCTTTTTACCCGTGACGCGTTGGCCAGGTTTCTATCTATGTGGTATCTCTAAATGATACCCATCTTGCCCACACAACATCAACAAAGGCTATTGCAGAGGAAGGTACAAAGGATGAAAAATGTTGATACGTTCCAAACCTTCATGGTGTTTTTCTATCACAATATCCCTTTGTTCTACACAACTATCGAAGTCACCTACAATAAGACCAGCAACCTCGTTGGCAGTCAGAAGGTTATATGTTCTTTCATCCGTGCCTCGCTTAGCAACCAACTTTATTCGTATATTCTGTTTTGAGTCTTCACTGTACCGGTCACACGCTCTTCTAAATGTTTTAACCAAATCACTCAAAGTGTCTAAAACATCTTTTAGCTGTCTGATAATGTCTCTATCAACAGGATGCTTTGATTTCGAAGGAGCAGAGGATGCCGAAGAGTGGCTGAAAACATAAAAGATTTAAGTGATGAAAACAAAGTTTCATAATTTTAACAAAGACGATACAAACATGTACTTTTTACAAAATAGTAATTTGGAACACAAATCACCTTAAAGAGCTTGCTCTATTTTCAATTTCGTTTTTGGTGTCATATATATACAGCTGCACAAATTTCGGAGGGGCACCTTCTTTTGGAAGCAAACTACCCATACTATGGTATGTTTGTCCATGCAAGCGAAAAACATATGGACCACGTCCTCTCCTGTTTATTGAATCGTCAACCTTTCCACCCATTGAGGTAAAATAAAACATGCTATTGTATGTTCTAACGTTTTTTTTGAAATTTTAACTTTTGGGATCGTCATTAAAAAACAAATCCACTAACGGTTTAGGAGCAGCCGGTGGTTGTTTAATAAAAACTTTTCTTTTTCCATAACATATATTATAACCTTTGTTTTTTGGATTAAGGTTTCCTTTTTTTGCTTCCGCTTCCCATACCAAAGTATGGCATTCTTTACACTCAAATGTAGGATCACCATGGTCGTAGTATTCTGCAAACAATTAATCATGCTTCTTTAATATTTTACGAGTTAAGATCATCTTCATTAAATTAGAGTGTAAGAACACAAAATCCAATTACCTTCTGAAATACCAATGTGTTTATCATAAACTTTCCTCACATTTCCATCAGCCTCATCAAGATTAAACCTAACTGGCGTGTTAGATTGTAAAGGCGGTCGCTTAGATCTTTTGGGTCTTCTTGATGATTCACCAACTTCGTATGTTGAATTTCTTGTTTGTATTCCAGGAATGGTTGCAGTTACACCGGTCGTTGATGCTTTTTTATTGCATTGGGTAGCACGACCGACCATAGGTGTGTGCAAAGCAACTAAAAACAACATTATGGTAAACATGAATATGAATTTACAAAGAGCGATGGAGGAACATCAAAAATTCAGTTTGAGAGTGGTAAAGAAAACTACCATTTGACACATCAGTAAGCGGTGATTGTAGATTACGTGTTGCCGCTGCAACTGGAGTTACTGGATTACCACTTAATGGCAAAGAATTTGACGCGAGTATACTACGATTTACATTGTTAATCGTGGTGCAAAGAATTCCATTTGGTGATACTAAAAAAAAGTTATGGAGTTACAAATTATTCTACTTATTACGTACGATATATCTTGATTACCAATTGAGTTTCCTGAAGTTGGAGTTTGCGTAAGTGAAACAGAGGATGGAGTTGTTGCAACCTTTTTTGTTTGACATGGCGTAACTGGAAAACAAACATGAACTTATTTTTGAGGTAAATTAATGAGGATCAACTACAAATGTAACAAATAAATTTATATCTTGGTTTAGAAACATACCACGTGAACTATCATTCAAAGCAGTTTGCCATTTCAGTGTTGCAGCAACAGGAGTAATTTGATCACCACTTGTTGGCAAAGAATGGTTACCAACAACTCCAGTCGGCGTGTTGCATACAAGATTCGTTTGTAATATTGTACATAAATAGCATAAGGGGAGTTAAAAACATAAGAGCCTTATAAAATAATTCCATCAAAGGAGAGTAAAGATATATATGTTTCTGACCAAACGAATTTTGAGAATTTCGAGTTTTTTTTGGCACGCAAGATGAAGGACGTCTGGCAACATTTGTTGCTTTCGGTGCAGTCAGTGAAACACGACCTGAACTACTTGTGGCAACATTTGTGATTTTGGGTACATTATTCTCTAGTAGTGGATTAATTCCTAATACAATAACCACAAGATTACACATGTATCTTAGTTCATCAATAATCATCAGTACCAAACATAGGAGTTTGCATTATAAAAATACCATTTGAATTATCATTCAAAGGAGTTTGTCGTTTACGTCTTGCAGCATCCATTTTCACTTGATCACGATTTGCTAGCAAAGAAGTAGGCAAAACTGCGTGTTGCATACAACAGCTCTTTGTGATACTGTACACAAATAGCATAAGGTTGTTATAAAGACTACAGTTGTAAAATTAAATACATCAAATGAGAGTATAGATATATTATCCGTATTATAGTATATATATAATATAACACAATGCAAATCCCAACCAATTGCCCTTGACCAAGGCAAAAAGTCAAAATTCACAAATAGAATCAATATATATCCGGAAGTTTGATTTCCCGGGTCGTTATGTCCCAACGAGGTGTGCAATGGAGAATCGGATGACGAATTGATAATCGATGTTTGAATATGACAAGATTATGATAGATTTTCTATTACTACAAGTAAAAATGCAAAATCAAGCAAAAGAAAACCTAAAACGAAAGCAATTTAACTTAAATCCTAAAACGGTGACGTAAAAACGCGAGCTAAAAACCTAAATTATCTAATTTTAACCCTAATGTAAATTTTTTACTTTAAATGAGCTAAAAATGACTAAATATGAAGAATAAAAAAAACTAGAACAAAAACGGAGGTGTTTTGAGCTAAAAACGAGAAAGAACGAGAACGGGATCGAATCCCGTTCTTTAAAAAATGAAAAGTTGCAAAAATGACCCTATGAAAAATAATATTTTTTTCTAGAAAATGTGGTAATAAAAGAAAATTTTAAAAAGATTAATATTATTTTCTGGTATTATTATATTTTTTATGATTTTTTAAGTTTTAATCTAAATAAAATTATAAAAAATACTAAACGTTTATTAAAAATATAAAAAAGGAATATAAAAAAATAGCTAAAGTTATGACGATTCTAAGAAAAATGAGTTGGTTGACACAGCTTATCTCAATAAGCTGTTAAAAATCAAAACAGCTTATAAGCTTATTTGGCCAAAACGTGGTTAAATATTTAACCACTTGGGGTCTTTAACGAAAAAGTCCCAAGGGCGCAGCGGTGAGTGTGTGTGTATAAAGGGTGAGAGTATTGAGGTCGGGGGTTCGAGCCCTAGCTCACCCCTGACTTCCACTTTTCCCTTTTATTTTATTTTTGAAAACTTTTTTTTTACAAACTTGAAGATAAGACAAAAATAAGCATTTTTTATGAAAGCACTTTTTATAAAAGCTACAAATAAGCTCAGAATAAGCCAAAACAAACAGACAGTATAAAAAGTTTTATACACTTAGAAAATAAGCTAAGTTGATTGGGCTTTTTGGACCTAAATAAGCAACTAAAAAGAAAATAAGCTAAACTAAGATTTTTCTACACCTAATAAGCAAATGCAGATTGGAATAAGCAAAAATGAATGAGAATTAAGCTTAGAAAAGCTTAATAAGCTACTGACACAAAAATGGCATGCAAACAGACAAAGGGGCACCTTTGTGCTTATTTTTAAACCCTTTAGACAAAGTCTTGGGCTTATTCACTTACAAAACTAAAAAGCCTAACCAAAAATCTATATAAAACAACAATCAAAAGACATTTTGAAAGTTAAATAAGCTATAAAAAAGATGAGTGAAAAAGCTATGACAGACAGAGCTTTTCTTTTTAAGCTAAATCTAAATGCTAAACTAGTTGGCTTTTAAAAGGACAAATAAGCAAGTGAAAAGCAAGATGAGCAAACACAGCTTAACACACAAGTAAAATGAACAACTAGGAAGAAAATTAGCAAATTAAATAAGCCAAATAAGCCAGAAGTTGGCTTAAAACTCTCAGCAGTACTAACTTAAGAGTTAGTACTGCCAATGAAAAACTTAAGCTGCTAGGGTAATAAAAAGCTAAAACAAATGCAATGTAATTGAAAATAAGCAAACAAGAGGACTTCAGCTAACCTAATAAGCTCTTAAAAGCACAATAGGACAAGGGATTTAAGCACAAAAGCACAATTAAGCAATCTCAGCACCAGGGGAAGTGTTGAGCTAAAAAGCCTAAGAATGGCTTTTCAAGCTTAATTTTAAGCTTTTAAATAGAAACTAAGGACTAGGGGCTTATGTGAGCTTAAAGTATGGCCTAACAGCTATTCAAAATTGTAAAGAAAATGGAGTTTGAAATTCTGGATAAGCCAGAATAAGCACAAGTAAAAGCTGTTTCTTCATTTTTTTTAAACACTTAACTAAATATGCAGATTTTTACCTAAACTCTAAACCATACTATCCCCCTATAATGCACCTTTGCTACAACACTCTAACACTCAATTGAGACTCAAAATGTACAAAATTAAGCCATCAAGCATGGCTTATCCAAATAAGCAGTTTAACTTGGATTTAAAAGTCAAATTTTAAGTAGCACTTAGAAAAACTTGTAAAACTAAGCTTAAGGCTTTCAAACAGCTTGTACAAGCTTAAATGAGCTCTTGAATTTGGATTTTTCAAAACCTTAAGGGTTTTTGACAGCAATAAGCCAAAAACTTATGCTGTGCCAAACACCCCTTTAAGAAAATAAAAACCCTTTTAAGACTGTTTTAAAGAGATTTAAGCTGGGGTTTCTAAAAACAGATGATCATATGAACATATTAAGCATTAATGAGCAATTATCAACAGACATTAAGCACTTAAATAAGCTTATTAAGAAAATGACAGATTTAGCTAAAAATTGACAGTTTTTAAGAAAAACTTAAACAAATGATTTATAAACTACAAGATTAGAACTTTAAGCATTAAACAACATCAATAAGCATGAATAAGCAGATTCAAACAGGTAATAAGCACTAATAAGCAGAAAATAAGCAAATGCAAGTAAATAAGCTAAAATGGAGAAAAATGAACTCACAAGGCCCTTTGCTCTAAACAAGGGCAAATAAGCTCTTGAGAGCTTTGTTTACAAGCTCGAGCTTATCAAAGATAAGCTCGAGCTTATCAAAGATAAGCTGGTATTGTCCATAAGCCCATCATTTTCTGGCTTATCTTCCAAAAGTAAGCTTTGGTATTTGAGGTGAGTATTTTTTTGGTTTTTCTAACTACAAACTTAACTCTTTTTATAACTTACTGCAAGTAGGTTAATATTAAACCCTTATAAAAGCTTTTGAACAAAATTTCATAACAATTTAACAATTTACGACTTGAAATTATAAATTGGGATTTTAACTTGAAAACTCAATACTTCATTAATTGCTTAAGAAAACAGATACAATGCTTAAATTAAAGACATAATTTATAAAAAAACTTAAAAGATTACAAATTAAAAACCTAGATGCCTTTCATGGCTTACAAGATGGCCTATTTATACTAGAAACTTTAAAGTCTTGGCCTTTGAAGTGTGCTTCTTTTGTGAGACGAATTGAGGCTGTGTTTCTTGTGTGAGGTGAATCAAAACTCAATCTTGGCCCTTGAATTTGACTTGTGCTTTCTTGAATCAATACCTGATGTTGGATTTGTCTTGAAAATAGTGGGATTGCCAACATGGAAAGGTGGTATATGATTAAGGTTTTAGTGGAGAGGGGAAGAGGTTGTTACCCAATGGGTAATTTTAAGGTTGCAGGGTAAAGATGGGGAAGAAAGCCCGTGAGTGGTTCTTGGGTTTTGTTGACGGGAAAGTTAGTTTTACAAAGGTTGGGGGTAATAGGTTAAAGTTTGGTGTGTTGCCAACTTTTGCCCCTCAACCATATAAGTATTATTGCAACTTAAGTCCTTATGGTGATACAACTTTAGGGGTTTGGCAAGAACAGCCCTTGAAGTTGTATCAAGTCATTACATGCATGGTCCTTGTGATGATACAAGTTTAGGGGGTTGGCATAAATGCCCCCTCAACTCATATATGTTAATTACATGCATGGTCCTTGTGTGATATAACTTTAGGGGTTTGGCAGTTTTGGTCCCTCAAGTTTGTATTCTTCTAATTCAGCTTCTCGGAGTTGACTTTGACTTTGACTGTTGACCTTGACTTTGTCGGGGTTGACTTTGTTGGCTTTAACTTTGACTTTTCTTCACGCTCTTTTCATTCTCGTGCTTGGTTTTGTCGTTTTTGCTTGATTTTTTGTTTTTTTTTTTGAATATCTGTTTCCTGCGCAATACAAATGCAAAACATACAAATACAGTGTATTTTTGGTACGTTTTTAGTCATTTAAGTCCGTTTTTAATGGAAAATGGTATGTGTAATTAAGCACATACCAAAATCCCCCATACTAAGATATTGCCGTGTCCTCACGCAATGTTATGAAGTAAACACTTAAGAAAACCAAGAATCTCAATCCCCCTCGACTAATAACCTCGAAAAGTAGCTAAGTGTTCGTCAAGGGGAACTAAAGAATCAATAGTTTCGACAAGTCCCGTTTTCACCATTTTTTTTATTTACACTAACTATCCCTAATATTTTTGTATTTTTCTTTTTCTCAACTTAACTAACATGTTTGACTTTCTTTATTTTATCAACACTGGGATCATAGAATGAGAAGCGCCCATAGAATAATCTATGGATGTCCTGACGGATAAATTCATCGTCCCCGATTTTTCACTAGTCCCAAGCTAAGCGTAAAAACGAAATCACCGTTAAGTACAAGTAAAGATGCTAACACTACTTATAACTATGACTTGTCAACTTTTCGCTCCCCCACGAGGCTTAATCTTGAGCTCAATGGTTCACTTTATTCACTACTGGGCTTATCGGAGAGCTAATTGTAGCTTATTGATGAACCGACTAAACAATGCTTATTTGGCATAACGGTTTTAAACTAATGGACCCATGTGAGCATATAATAAGATTACGCCCAACACCACAAGCCCAATACGAGACATTAATGCGCATACGGTTTGGCTTAATGTTCTGTGTCTTGCTTATTGTAACTTATTGATAGCTTATTAGTAATCTCGTTTATTATTTAATGTTTTGCTTATCGGACTAAAATAATAAGTTAAAACTATATTTTTTACTTAACGGGTCAAGGCCCAACATGAATACAATACACCAAGGCGTAAAGCTACGGTGTAGCTTATTGAACAAGTTCATGAATATCTTATTTAATAGTGGACGACTTAGACGCTATGTGTTTAACTTATTTTGAACGTTAGACGTTACGAATAATAAAATTAAGCTTATTGGGTCTAAAAGCCCAATAAGGGTCCCGAATATCTTTGACTAAATATTAAAAAAGTTTTAATATGCATGTGGTAATTGTAAAATTAGAATTAAAAGTGTTTGAAATGGTTTATAAATAAGTCCTAACAATTTGGAAAACGTTAAATACGAACGGTCATGGTCGAAATATTTTATAATTATTTATTCTATAGAAAATACTAAAAAAACGCACGTGATAAAAACTAGATATACGACTTGATAAGATGTCGAACAATATATCTCTTAATTAAACTCATATTATATATAATATAGATAGTATAATATATATATATATATATATATATATATATATAAAATAATATATCTATGTGTTTGTGTGTTGTGTGTTGTTGTGTGTGTGTGTGTGTGTGTGTGTGTAATGTATACTATTATTATTCGTTTTACTTACGAAAACACTTTCATTACTATACGATCACAAACATTAATTTTTGGAAATATATTAACAAAAGTACACTAGTAAATCCTTATGCATTATCCGCAATTCTACACTACTCCGATATTAAACCAAACCTTCATTTCATAGGTTGTCTTTGCGAACCGTCGTTCGTTACCGATTGATTTTATTTTAGACTATTCTACTTCAATTCACCAATCAATGTGAGTTCATAGCCCCACTCTTTACTCATTTTGAATAATTGTTTTATAACTTGGGGTGATAATTGTTTTATCTATGTCTTTAAATACCGTTTTTGAACTTATTTAAGCTTTCGCATTTTAACTCTTGAATCTTTTAAATTTGATCGATGTATACTTATTAATATTTTAAATTTATGCAACGGTGTTTATTTTCAAAACGTACCCTTAGAGGTCGTTCTTTATGCTTTGTACTTAAGATATTCAGTGACGTCACGCCCCTGGACGATAAATCGGACGGGACCCTATTTGGGGTGTGACAACTTGGAGTCAGTGATGGCATGTCAAGGACATATACATCATTTCTTCTTGGAGCTATTAGCATAATTATTTTGTTAGCATTAAAGATTGTTCCTTGCTTATCATCAAACTGAACAATATATTTAGCATCACATAGTTGATTGGTGCTAATTAGATTGTACTTAAGACCATTTACAAAAGCTACTTTAGAGAAAACTATACCACCACAGTTTATTAAACCATTTTCCTCAGTAATACAAGATGAATTATCACCAAACACTACCTTAGGACCTAGTTGCTCTACATATTTGTGCAGATAACTCTTGACACCAGTCATACTCCTTGAGCATCCACTGTCCAGGTACCAAATGGGCTCCTTGATGTGTCTATGCATAAATATTAAACTTGGGATAGTTTTTCTTATGAACCTACTTTTTGGTAGGCTTTCTAGCTTTTGATGCTTGAATTTTTTCACCTCTTTTAAAGTGATCAAAATCATTATGGTCAGTGGTGGAGTGTATAGTGCTTCCACATATGTTACACCTCACACCTATTGAGGACTCACTAGACTAAAAAGACTCAGCTAGTGATCCTCCTTTAACAAGAATGACATGATTTTGTCCTGAGGTAAAGTGATCATAACTTTTACAAATTTTACATTTAGGGTAATTTCTACAATCATCAGATCTGTGATCATTGAAAACACGGTGTGTTCATAGTGGGAAAGGCTTTGCCTTTGCTTTTAGGATCTGTTTAGAAGGAGATGCATACTGATAAGGTTGTGCCTTATAGTTTTCACTTCGTTTTAGTGAAGCAGTATACATGTCATAGATTAAGGTCCTATGATCCTCCTTCTTACACCTCATGCAATAGAGAATTTATAACAATCATTAGTTGAGTGATTGGTATAGTGACATAATTCCCACTTTATCATAGGTATTTGAAGATGTTTAGGTCTACCTAATTTAGATGATTCAGTGTTTTAACTTTTGGATTTAACATCTTGACTTACTTTGGATGAACTTCCTGAGTTAGATGACTCAGGTTTTTGTTCATGAGTCTTAGAGTTAATTTTCTCATCCATTAACATCTGAACAAGTTTAATCAGTTCATTGATTTTTGATTCTTGTTCAGTGTTTTTGACTTCAGTACGTACTGAAGGGGTAACAGGCTCAGTGTCATTAATAGTGACAGGTCCAGAAACACACTTGTTTGAAGATTCTTGTGTTTCATGCTATGTATGTTTCATGATACCTAAGCCTAGTTTCTCACCTTTTGGAGAGTGAGGTTGATAGGTCAATGACATTACCTTAGAACTTAAAGAAGCTCCATGAAGGTTTTTGAGGGGAGATAATAGGGTAAGAGATTCTGATTCAGAATCTTTGGATGATTCAGGATCATTTGATGCCTTAGTGGGTTTCACACACTCATTGACAGCTTGACTTTAGGTACTAGAATTCTTTTAGTGTTAAAGTTTGGAAGTTTGTCTTTTAACCAGTCTTTGGATTTTGGAACCATTTTAATGGTCATAACCTATGGAGGCAAGAATGAAAAGATTTTCATTTACATCCTTTTTGGATGAAGAATCAGTAAGCAGTTCTCCCTGAAGAATTTTATTTTTTTTTTGATTTGGGATTTGCTCACTAATACATTGACTAACCTTTTTTGAGCTAGTTAGCCATTTTTCATTGATCTTTCTTTCTTCTTTAAGTTGTTCTTGAAGAGCTTGATTTAACTTAGTGACTTCAGTGTGTTGAATTTGAAAAGTGTCAGCTTTAAGCTTAGCTTGTTTTAAAACTAGTAATTTATCTTTACACTTATTTAATTCAAAAACAATTTTGTTATATTTTGATAATAGGCTTAATCTTTGTTCTTCAACATACTTAAGATCAACATTAATGTACTTAAGGTAATTTTTCCAATCGGCATCCTTATCCATAGAGAGAACAATATTTACCTTTCTTAAAGTGATGTCGATCGATTCAACATTGTGGGCATGATTCTTTCCCACGATGAGCTCATCGTCAGCTAGAGCCATCAATACCTTGACTTGTGTCAACTCTTCATCGTCTAAGACTTCTTCCTCATCCCAATCAAAGGTTTTAGAAACTAGGCCTTTGTTCTTTTATTAAGAAGTCTTAGGATTCTGAGAAGTAGATGCACTGGCCTCAAGGAGTGCAAGTTTGGATTTCATCTTTTTGTACTCAGTCTTATAGTCCTTTTGAATTTTTGGTTCAGGTTAACTGTTTTGAGTTTGTTGAGAAGTCTGAATAAGTTTTGGTGTAAACTTAGGTTGAAAACCTTTTGATACTGAAGAGAAGTTTAACACTGGTGATTTGTAAGAAGGTTCAGATGTTTTAGAAAAACAATCTCTAGCAAAATGACCTTTTTGCCACATTTGTAATACTCAGTGTTTTCATTAGCTTTTTGGGTTGAAAAAATGTTTTTCCTTTTAATAAAATGTTTTGAATTTTCCAAAAGGGCCCTCTATTGATACTTAATATCTAAGTCTCTGAGATACTCCTCACTAGTTCTTTCATCCACCTCATCATTAGAATTTTCTTGAAAATCTTGTAAAACATGGTTAGAAAAGAAGGCAGTAGAAATAGGAGTAGTTAAGGGAGTGGTTATGAGGGCCTTTTTGGTGTCATACCTTCTTTGAATTAGGTTTTCCTCATAGACAAACCTTTCATGGATATCTGCAAGGTCAAGAGTCTGAGTATGATTGGTGTTTCTCAGTCCCTGAGAGAAGGTTAACCACTTCTCAGGGAGACTATTCACAAAACCAACATTGATTTCGTGTTTATAGAGATTCACACCATCATTTGCAAACTCATTGAGCAGGGTCTTATAACGGGTATAGGTATGTAAGAGACTTTTAGAGGTTTTAGCCTTAAAAGTTTGATACTAAAGTTTCAGATCCATGATCATGTTTTCCTTGCTACCTGAGGGACCTTTAAAGTTGTGAACCAAGTCATTCCATGTAGCTTTAGTTGTTTCACAACTAATGACTGAATTCATTATGTCATCTGGTAGACATGACATAATGATGATTTTAAGGCGTTGGTCTTGAACGACCACCCTCCTCTCATTTTGGGTCCATTAACTCTCAGGCTTTATAGCACCTTTAGCAGTTTTTAGCTGAAATGGACCATCCTTAATACATTTTATGTAGTAGGGTTCCATTCCCGCTAAGTAGCAAAGTATACGCTTTTTCCACTTATTAAATTTTCCCAGCTCTAGTTTGGGAGCTATAGCAACATAGCTACCTCCTTTTTTGTCAACTAGCTAGGGTATAGTACTTTTAGTAGCCATTTTAAGATCTAGGTTTTTAAAACTTAGAGCAGATTTAAGTGTTAAAAGTTTTATAAACCTTCTGCTTTGATACCACTTGTTGTTCCCTCTTAGTTGGTGAATATTAACTACAAAGTTAAGCTTCATTAACCCATGAAATGAAAGTAAAGTAACATACGAAGTTCTTTGAAAAGGTTTTATGTAAGTAAAGATAAACAATAAGTAAAAGATACAAAAATAACTTTTCAATGATCACTTTTTATTAAGAATTATACCACATTGCATGCGGAACTACAATAGGGATTGAATGACAATGTGTGTGTGTGTGTGTGTGTGTGTGATCTCCTTACTAACAACTTTGCATAAACCTAAAGTGTTATGCAAAGCTGACTACTATGCTAACCAACTGAGCTCACTCAGGGACTTAGTAGATATTGAAGGAGTAGGTGTTTGTGAAAGATACGACTTTGAATGCACAAACTTATCCTACTCCTTTACAAGACGTTTTCTATTTATACTACATAGGTAGGGTCATACCCACATGGGTGATAAGTGTGTGTCATAATGCTGATAGGCTAGTACATATTGTATAGCTTTGTCTCTATTACATTTCTATTCTAAGTATGGGACAAACACTCTTTCTAAGATTAGTGCTGACACTGACCTTGTCTTTATACCATATTCAGGATAGTTTGACTTCAGACAGATAAGAGCTTGGACTTATCTATTTCAAACTATCCCGCCTATTCTTTAGTCTTTCGTCTTCAGGGTCTTCTAGTTGTTAGAGATCGTATGGAGTTCAGTAAGTCTATTGACACAACTTACTCAACCCATCACCTTCTTCTTTGGCTTAGGTTTCATTCACTGAGAACCACCTCACTGAATGATAGAGTCTTTCTTGTAGACTCAGGCTGAGCATCTTGAAGGTAACTCACTGAGTGACTATTCACTTAGTGACCTTGAAATGTTAGAGGTTATTAACACTTAGGTTATTTTGTATTCAAATTCTAAGTGAAAGATCATTGGGAACTGAATTGGCCTAACAGTTACACATCATCTGTGTTAAGAATACTACTATGACTTGGTGCATAATTATCTATACTAGAATTAGGGTCCAAAACATAACCCTTTGATGAGCACTGATCACACATTTGCGTTGCACGATTCCTTTAGATGCCTGCATTTGTGCAATATATGTTCTTGGTGAAGGAATCCTACCATCCACAATAGATGAAGCTTTCTCTTCATCATTGGATCTTTGTGACATTTGGTTATCAAAAAAAGTTAGAGTAAAGTACATTTTTGGTCCTTGTGATTTGGTGCGTTTTTCACTTTTGGTCTAAAATTCAAAAACGTCTTGGTTTTAGTCAAAAAGTGATACTTTTGTTTCTCTTCAGTCAAAAACATGGTTGAAAATCTTGGACCAAAGTGAACATACCACCAAACCCAGAGGACAAAAAGAACATGCTTTTGGATTGAAAGTGAAACCAGATGAATAGCCGTATCATCCTCCCTGATGAACTCGCCGTCATCATCATCTCCATCATCTCCATCATCTCCCCCGTCCATAGGATAGTCAACCGGACCATCCTCTGTCTCATCATCCTCGTACTCCTCCGGATCCTCCTCGGGATCTGACTCAGTAACATATCCAGGTGACTCAGTAGTAGGTGAATCAACAGGTGGTAATGGCTGTTCCTCAGCCGGAAACTCATGGTCATCCTCTAAGGGTATATACTCAGGGTATATAGGCTCCGGTACGTAGTCAGGGTTATGTGCCTGTATGAACATAGGCTCACGCTCATCCTCGTCCTGAGGAACTGGCGGTGTCTGTGGATCCTCTGGGCCTAGCATGAAATCTGGTGACGGTGGGGCTACTGGCTGTAGCGGGAGTCCGTCGTATCCTAGTACGATGACCCGTGGTATGCCTCCCTCCGATATCTCCTCATAATCGGCTCCCCAGAAAGCTCTGCCGGGCTCAGAGTCGGAGTAGACGGAAGTGTAGGTAACATCTGACGTCGCAGAAGACATGGTTACTGCAAAAAGTAAAATAACTTATATAAGTATTTCTTATAAGAAAATTCGATATGATATGTAAGGCTTTAATAGTAAAGTCCTTATAGTAATATACGTAATATTTAGTTTAAAAAACACGTATAATAATCAGGTAAGCCTTAGTACCCTACAAACTGCTTAAGCAATGCAATGTCATATAAACATATATGCATATAAGTAAACAAGTAATGCATGAATGTCCCTCTACAAATCCCATTTGTGAAAACATTTTGAAAACGGTAAATAGTCCAGACAAAAACTTTGACCTGGTTTCTCTATAACTTTAGCCTCTGGTACAAATCTGTAAACACCCTCAAATCTGAGTATGCAGCGGAATGTTGAATTCCGAGGCGATTACATTATTGGGTTCAATAGCACAAATCTGAGAACGACTACTAACTGAGTCGTTTGAAAAAGAATACATTGGATTAACAAAATACTTGTTTGTTACATAATCTCTGCTCAAATAGTTTCAACAAAATAGATCAAGAAACCGTTTTTATAACAATTGTACCTAAAGTGTAATAAGGACCCCAAATCATTAGTGTTGACCTCATCAATATATTGAAGTCCCAATGAAATCATTACACCTCGTGCCTTAAATGACCTGAAAAACATGCTTAAAATTCAACATACAGTTGTGAATTCACAGGTTTTAAGTAAATCAATTGCCATACCGCAAACTTCCAAGTGCAATATCCAAGCAACAAAATGCAACAACATAAAAGGTAATAACTGTTTCCCTAAGCTCCAATGGACACCGAAGCTAGACATGTATAATACAAATATAAATTTGCCAACAGGTGTCCGTGAATGATGTGCTTAACCCCTGCAAATCCCAATTCGACATGGTATGCGTTCGTTCCCATTGATTAGCTATCGACCCAAACGGGTATCGTCAATCCCTAATAGATCTATCCATAACACTTCAGCGCCCTCACAATGTAATTCCCAATCACTCTAAGCAATTAACAGTATCAAGATCAAAGGACATAAAAGGAGGGATAATGGTAACTTAGGCAAACACTAATCATGGCATAAAATGTACACTTGCTTCCATTGTAAAACAAGCCATGTTATCACCCCAAGGAATGTAAAATCGACATTTAAATAATATATAAAGAATGGGGCTATGAACTCACCATCGCCGTAGTCTCTAATGATAACAAATATCCCAGTAAGCAGAGATCACACCGTTAAGTACCCTAAAGAATACGGTCCAGTCTTAGTTTACACATTTAAACAATCGACTCAAATGTATAAGCTAAATTCAAATTTTAGTTTTATGATATCCCGTTATCACTTGTATGGTGTACACACAAGATCATTGCATTTATAAGCTCGATGGTTCTCGAAGACGTTATCATTGTTAATAAAATAATACATCATTTATTAACTTGTTATTAAAGCCGTTCGATGTCCGAACATCTTAGTGTTCGACCGACGTGTTAAGTGTTTCATCCGTTTCACTTTTGTTCTAACATACCCTTAAGTTCTTAGTTATTCCACTTTAGTCCCTAGGTTTATAAATATATACTTTTATATTTTAAACCCCCAAGTTTCATTAATTACATAAGTAATCCTTCAAGTTTACAAAGTTGCTATTTATGTCTTTATAGTTACACTTCAATCCCTAGATTTCACAATGTTTCAAAAACGGTCCCTGTAGTTTTTGTATTTCGAAAAGTGACAAGGTTAACCCCTAAGTTTCGGAAATTGCATTATTAGTCCCTCGACTTGTGAAAATCGCATTTTCATCCCAATTAAATCCCGACAAGTGGCATTTGGCCTTATTACCAAATAAGCCAACAAAGCAACTTCGGCTTACAAATAAGCTATTCGGGCTTATTTTGGCTTAACGGGCCTTATTGGGCCCGTTAAGGTCCGTTTAGCTTTTTAAAGGTCCGTTATAGTTTTTATAAGTCTAAATGTTCACAATAAGTTCACGAGAGTCTGTTAAGCTTGAAATAAGCTCGGTGAGCTTATTGAAGCTTAATTCGAGCTTATTGGGCCCGTAAGCCCAATAACTTGGCCCGATGTACCTTTTTATGTTTCTAGGCTTTCACTAGACCATATTCAACTTGTATTAAGCCTAATTAAACTGTTTATATTTCGGCTTATTTAAAATAAGCTAATAAGCTATTAAGAACTTCTGTTGGGCCGGTCTTGGGCCGGGTATGAACCCGAATGGGTTCTAGGGATTGGGGCTTGGTCCATTAAGTACATTTAAGTCCGTTAAGCTTATTAAGCCCCCATAAGATCACCAATAAGCACTCATGCCTTATTGTGAGCTTATTTTGCCACAATTAGGCTCTTAATGGGCTAGGAGGCCCATTAAGGGTTCGTTTGGGTTTCTAATGAAGTAAAGGCCCTACATGAAACAACATGAGCACTTCCCATTATGTTTAAGCCCGATGCTTTTATAGATAAGACCGCGGCTTATTAATAAGCTCTTGTTGGGTCTTGTTGGGCTCGATAGAGGCCCGTTAGGGGTTCAAATGGTTCGGGCTTTCTCCCTTAAGGTCCACTAACTTATTTTAGGCTTGTAAATATCTTATAAGCTCTCTAGTCTCACAATAAGCTCGAATGAGCTTATAATAAGCTACGGGTCCTACCCTTTTAGGCTGTTGGGCCGGTTGGCCTAATTCCGTGAGCAGTTCTGATTACACGACCCACTGTGCCGTTACACCTTCTACCACATGTGAGTTTTCGAAACAATAAGCCCTAGTAACTATATGTCGTATATTTAACTTATGTACACGTCGCGTTTTACATGCAAACGTCTAGATGCGTCGTGTATACGTTCCCAAGCCATAGTGTCGTGCTTACAACGAAAGTTTACGTGTGGTTTCATTATAAAAACGAACCCATGATCTCTATAGTTTTCATTCGTGTATTTTATGAAAGACTTAATCCATACTTGTTAGTTAACCGTATTTTAATCATGATAGCACTACACAAGGTCTTATTCGTTTAATACGGGTGCGTGACCATACATGAGTCGAGCCATGCATGTTCTTGTCCAAGTGCGTTGCTCAACCAAGATTTACGTGACATATTAACTACATTATAAAAGTAACGAAAGGAAAAATGACATGGGAAGCTTAGTCATGACTTACAAAGGGTCCTAGAGTCTTGGTTTTGGATTGTGAAGCAAACCCGTTATGTTTACACCCCAAACGTATATAACCTAAGCTCCAAAGATTGTATACCCAATTCCTTAGCTCGTGTTTCCTCTTGATACCCTTATACTCGATGTTAAATGTACCTTGCAACCTTAGAATGAGTTGTGGGCCGTGTATGGTTCGGTTATTCAATAAGCCGAATGAAATAAAGGGAAAATGAAGAGAGTTTAAGCTTTGAGAGAGTTTAAGAGTTTTGGAAATGTATTAAGTGAGTTAGGGAGTGATATTTATAGGTAAGAAATCTAGTTAACTTCCCTAGTTCACACCCAAATCGTGCCCTAGAGAAGTGGTTTAGAGGACTTCTAGTTGATCACACATGGTTTTGAGTTAAACTACCTTAGTACATGTTTTAATTACCTAGGGGATGTACAAGATTATGTTTAGCTAGGAAATCTTATGGTATTGGTGTTGTGAGGATTAACCCCGCGACATCAAGTGAGGAATAAAAAAGCAATAAGTTAATATCCATTGTGTCAAAGATCATTAGGGAACCATTAGGACACACATTAATTAGATCATGGATGTACATGTACTTGTTAGGATTATTAGGAGATTTGCTAGTACATAAATCACCAAGGACGATTTTTATGCAAGTTACTTGCCCACATTCGGCATTAAAGGGATCTAAACCAATACGACTTATTAAAATTTGGTGTTTAGGCTTTCAATGGTTATTGGTTTGAGTCAGGTTAATTATGAGTGTTTGAGTATTTCCGGGTGCGCCAAATGTATTTTATCGCAACGTCACCCTTTTACGTGACCAATAAAAAATAAAAATACGCAAAGTACAGAATTATCATCAAAATAATATATTCCTACTTGGTTGATGTAAACCTTAAGTTTATTTGGTGACCGTTACATTCATTGAATATTTCTAGTCTACGCGTTTATCTAAAAGAAAACATGAAAAGGTAAGCGCGTATTGGACAAAAATAAAAATAGTGAACATTAATTAGTCGTACAATGACACGAAAATTGAGAATGTTACAGTCCTCCACCCGTTAAAAAGAGCTTGTACCTCAAAGCTTAAGACCTGTAGTAGATTGACAAGCCCGGTTTGTGAAGAATTGATGGTATTTTTGTTTTGAAGAATCTTCACAGTTCCAGGTGACCTCAGGGCCCCGCCCAGAGTTCCCAGCGAACCTTAACCAGTGGTACTCGGCTTCCGCTTCAATCTGTTTGATCTCCGTTCCTATTTCAACGGGCTCTTCCACAAACCTAGAGCTTATCGTCAACATGGAATTCCTTCTAACTGCATACTAAAGTTCATCGGCAATAACAATTCTCAGGTTTGATACATGGAAAGTGTGTTGAACCTGCTCAAGCTCTTATAGAAGTTCCAGCCTTTGGCAACCTATAATACCCCCAATTTTTGCAAATACTTTAAAGGTCCGACGTACCTCGGGGTTTATCAGCTTGCCCCGCTTACCGCAAACAAAACCGCACGACTCCTTTCCAAGGTGAACCTTGACATAACTCCCCTCCCCCCCCCCCCCCCCCACCCTGTTCTCCAACATCGAACTCCATCGGCTTTTCGCTCCGATTTGGCGAGCTCTTTTGTCGAACCTGTGTCCGCTTGCATCCATTGCTTGAACAGGACGATCTTTTCCGTTGTTTCTTGGATTAATTCCAGACTAGTCAGTTGAGCTTCCCCAACTTCGGCCTAGCACACAGGTGATCGGCACTAATCTCCCCACCAGCGCCCAAACTGTTCGTCTCAAAACAGCAAGCGAGAACACTTCAATATATATGCAAACTCGGCCCAATGGCCAATGACTTAACCATCCTTATGCCAAAATCAAACACGCAAGCACGTATCAAGTCCTCGAAGAGATTGTAGATGACAACTCGCTCAGGCCGTCAGTATTCTGGTGAAGATACGATTGCTCCAAGCTCAAAATTCCGAACCCAAAGCTTTAGAAAGATCACCCGAAAATTGACGTGAAATCTACCCAACACATCACAATACAATGCGGCAGGTATCCCTAGACATTGCCACACTCCTGATTCAATACCAACTTCCAGCTTAACCAACGCGTCAAAAAAGCCGTAACGATCAAAAGAGCAGATTTGAAATTCGATCCACAATTACCCCGATGGTGACGCAACCTGTAGACGACCTAGGAAGTATGGTGAAAATATCCAATTTATCTTAATCCCACTTCCACTTAGGTAATTTCAGGATGTAACTAGCAACCAGATGGCCTTTGGTTGTAATCGGCCAAGACCCTAGCACATGTCAGCATTGCTAACATACGCGGCGATGTTCAGCCTCCATGTTTGGCCACCAAAATCATTTCTTCACATCTTGGTACATCTTTTTCGTGAACCGTGATGGAAATAATATTTCCTACTTGTGGAATTCGAGCATAATCACCTGATCTTAAGTCTCACAGCAAGGATCCAACTCCTGGTGTGTAAGCATAGCTGTCCCATCGCACGCGTTGCAATCTTCCTTGGGTATATCCTTCGATCATAACCTCCTACGACTCATTTATGCGATGTTCTCTGTTTTCGGTGCTTCTGATCTGAGCTTCTAGTATTCCGTTTTGGGAAGATCCAAACCCATGGACATAACTAAGCTCGAACCCGCAATGGCTCAAATCCGTTCTTTACTGCACAGCGCGTTCGCCACTACGTTTGCTTTCCCTGTAAAATAACGAATAACGCAAATCGAAGTCCTCAGTAATTCCTAGCCAACGGCTTTGCTCATGTTAAGGCTACCTTCTGATCGAGAATGTGTTGTAAGGCTTTTATGGTCAGTGAATACGGGCATATGGTTCCGTATAGATAGTGTCTCATACTCTTAAGGGCAACACTACCGATCAAGTTCCAAATCATAGTGGTGTAGTTCTTCTCGAGAACTTTTAACTGTCGAGAAGCTAGGCATCACCTTCTCTCGCTGCATTAACACCGCACCTAAGCCTTTGTGTGACGCATCACAGTATACCACAAAGTCTTCGCTCCCTTCAGGTAGAGCCAGAATTGGGGCACTGCACAGCTTCTGCTTTATCAACTGGAAAGCGTCCTCTTCCTTTTCTCCCCAATCGAACTTGATTCCTTTCTGAGTAAGTTTCGTCATTGACTTAGCAATCTTCGAAAATCCTTCAATGAACCTTCGATAGTAACCAGCAAGACCTAGAAATTGGCGGATCTCCGTTGGTGTCTTTGGAGATGCCCAATCCTTGATAGACTCTATCTTGGCCGGGTCCACATGTATGCCTCTACTATCAATGACATGTCCGAGAAATTGTACCTTCGGAATCCAAAATTCACATTTTGAAAACTTTGCGTACAACTTCTCCTCCTTAAGCAATTCCAAAATTGCTTTAAGGTGTTCTTCATGCTCCCTTTCGTCTTTTGAATAAATAAGTATATCATCGATGAAGACAATTACAAACTTATCCAGGTAGGGTTTGCACACTCGGTTCATGAGGTCCATGAATACCGCAGGTGCGTTTGTCAGTCCGAATGGCATAACCTGGAACTCGTAATGGCCATACCGAGTTCGAAATGCCGTCTTTGGTATGTCTTGATCTCGTACTCTAAGCTGGTGATACCCGGATCTCAGATCTATCTTCGAATAAATACTGGATCCTTGTAGTTGATCAAACAAATCGTCGATCCTCGGGAGTGGATAACGATTCTTTACTGTCAGTTTGTTTAACTCGCGGTAGTCGATGCACATCCTGAACGAACCGTCCTTCTTTTTGACAAATAAGACCGGGGCTCCCCAAGGTGAGGAACTAGGCCTTATGAAACCTTTGTCAGAAAGCTCTTGTAATTGTTCTGACAATTCCTTCATTTCGGATGGGGCCAGTCGATATGGTGCTCGAGCTACGGGTGCAGCTCCTGGAACTAAGTCGATTTGAAATTCCACCGGTCGAGCTGGAGGAAGACCGGGCAAGTCCTCGGGAAATACTTCTGGAAAATCTCGGACGATTGGTACGTCCTCTATTTGTTTCCTTTCCGACTTGTCCTCCTCCTTCTTGGCGGATATCTGTGCTAAAAAGACCTGGCATCCCTTGGCCATGTACTCTTGAGCTTTTGAACATGAGATAACCGTCAACCGGGATTCTCTCCCGTTGCTACTTTCGTTTCCGCAAAACGTCAAAGTTTCATTCCCGTAGGGAATTTGAACAAGTTTCTCATCGCATACGATCACGGCGTGATATCTTCTTAACCAGTCCATACCGATGATGACATCGAAACTACCCAATTCTACGGGCATTAGGTCTATGTTGAACGGATGGCCTAAAAATTTTAAGGTGCAACCTCGTATAATGGTGTCTATCTTGACTAATTTCCCATCGGCTAATTCGACATCATAACAATTTTCTAATGAAGTTGGGGCGATGTTTATCAAGGAACTAAATGCAGTGGATATAAAACTTCTATCGGCACCAGTGTCGAATAAGATAGATGCATAGTGGTTATTTAAGAGGAACGTACCCGTGACGACATTTGCATCAGGGTTTCCTGGTGCATTTCCCCTCTTTTCTGCATTCCCAACTGCATAAACCCATCCTTGTGCATTTCCATTTCCTCCATCTTTATTCTTCAGTTTTGGACAATCTCTCTTGAAGTGTCCTGATGCTCCACACTCAAAACAACCATTTCCCTTGGGAGTTGCCCCATTGCCCTTCTGAGAGTTAGCAACATTTGCGTTGCCAGTACTTCTGCAATCGCGAGCAAAGTGCCCTATCTTGTTGCACTTGTGGCACCTCTGGGTGCACGGGCCATTGTGGTGGAGATGGCACTTGTTGCACTTGGGCAGGGATCCCCCATAAGGCTTCCTTTCGCCCGTCCCCATGTTGTAGACTTTGGCGACATTCTGCCTTTTGAAGGGTTGCTGTTGGTGACCATGGTTGTTTCTGGATGTTATTTTGTTAATTTTTTTGTTTCTGTATGATCAACATGCCTTCCTTTTGTTGTCAGATTGCCTTTCCGCGTAAGTGCGGAGTTTCTGATCCATCAAGTCATTGGCCAACTCAATAGTCTCATCCAATGTCTTGGGTCTGGCAGATTTGACGTTCCCATAAATGTTGTCAGGAAGTCCACCGATGTATTTGTCAACCTTCTCAGTTTCATTGGCAACAAACTTGGTACATATCAAGGTTAACTCTTGGAAACGTTCAGTGTATGCTGGAACATCGTTTCCTTTGACCTTCAGGTTCCACAGCTCAATTTCTAACTTCTTGATTTCACCCTGCGGACAATACTTGTCCGTCATCTTTTTCTTATACTTCCCAATCATGGCAGATGCATCGGACCTAGAGTCCTTATCTGACCATTCCACCAAGTCAGAGCAGCACCTAACAGAGTGCAGGTGGCAAACTTTACTTGGTTCTCAACAGCACAACCACTGATATGGAAAACTGATTCCATCTTTTCAATCCATCGAGTTAAACCGACCACTCCTTCAGCCCCTTTGAAGTTCAAAGGTTGGCACTTCATGAAATCCGCGTAGAAACAAGGACGCGCGGTTTGCACGTTCCTTCGGTTGTCTCCGTGCGAACTGTGACTTCCATCCCCATTGGTGGCGTTTCGCAAGAGAGCTTGGTCGATCATTGCTTGGATGGATTCGGGGGTCATGTTGTTTGGGTTGGTGTTATTGATAGGGGTATTTGGTCCTCCTCTGGTTGTAGGTGCCATGATTTGTCTAGATCACAAAAGACAAAACATGAGGTTATATGACAGCATATAATAATATATAGATGAGATAATCAACACAAGAGAAGTATATAGTACAAGATAACACATCCATTTCATTCATAACTTTGAAAATTTTACATGAAATAGTTGTAGAAGTACACATGATACAATACAAAAGATCTAAGGCTATGCTAGCGGGGTGAACCCCTAATACTTAACATGCCTGTACAAATGACCTAGCAAAATACAATAACATAAATCACTAGATGTGACTGTCGGCGTCCCCAGAAGCCTCCTGGTGATCTGGAATCCTAGCCTCTGGTCCTGACTGTCTAGCTATCCTCCGCTGCTCTCGCAGTGCTAACAACTCAGCCTGCATGTCACTCATCTCTCGCCTCATATCTCTGATGACTCGGAGAGTCTCTACCATCTGGTCCTGACGCCTACGATCAGTCTCTCGAAGCGCTGCTATCTCAGTCTGCTGCATATGAAAGCGAGTCTCGTGTACCTGGTGCTGTGTCTGAATGAGAGTACTCTGCAGCTGTAGCTGTGTCTGGTGTGCCTGTAGATAGGTCTCATGTGCATACACATGATACGATGGGTCTGAACTCCGATGAGTTTTCCTGACTCAATCCAATCGCATGAGCCCAAGCCTCTCGGAAGCATAGCCTCCTCCTCCACCATCATACGGTCTCCTGGAGATCATCCTATCCCCCAAAGTAAGTCGACCCGCTCGATTTCATCTCGCTCGCTGTGATTATACGAGACCTACTATCCGAGCATCCTCTAGTAGGGCATACAAGTCCTGTGTATCCGCTCATGGAGCTCAGCAAGTCCTACGACCCTAGTGTTGACCTCTCCCACGGTCATAGGTGCTATCTCTGGAACTGCCTCTGCTTAGATCTACCCAAGTATCCCTAATCCCGTAACCAACATCTCTAATCCCCTGTCGCCTCTCCTCAGCATCTACCGTGCTGACAAACCCATAATCTATCCCTTGACCTCGTAGCAGTCGACAGTGAACTCTCTCCGATCTCATATCTGAGCGATATAGTGCATAAATGCAACCTCTTGCGTGGAGCGCTCAGAACTCGTAATATCATCCCATTCCGGTCAACAGGTGATGGTATGGATAGAGATGGTGGTAGTGTGTCAATAAAGGTAGTGGTAATACGCAGTAACGCATTAATGAAAGCCTGGTGGATGCTATCCTGAGTGTCCTAGATTAGGTTAACACCCAGATTGATGGTGGTAAAAGGTGGTGAAATGTCAGGTGGAGCCATGCACCTAGCAAGCGCCCCACCTTGCAGAGGGTGAGAAAGTGAATAGGTGGTGAAGGTGATGGAGTAGTCCTGGCCAGAAGTCTCTCAACCCCTGCCCTGAAAGAAGGGTTATGGAAGCTTGGGTCGACAGTAACCTAGCACCAATAGTTAATGTCATGTAGGGTGATGGTATAATAGGCTATGTTCCCTCAGGTGGGAAAACAGGCTCATCAGCAGGTATAACAGTAGTAGAGTCAGCCGGAGCTAAGTGCTCCTCCATCCTCCTCGTCCTCCTCACCTCTCGTCATCCTCGTCTCTGGCGTCATCCCCAGATGAGTCGTCGTCATCATCATCTCCATCATATCCATCATCTCCATCATCTCCCCCGTCCATAGGATAGTCAACCGGTCCATCCTCTGTCTTATCATCCTCGTACTCCTCCGGATCCTCCTCGGGATCCGACTCAGTAACATATCCGGGTGACTCAGCAGTGGGTGAATCAACAGGTGGTAATGGCTGTTCCTCAGCCGGAAACTCATGGTCATCCTCTAAGGGTATGTACTCGGGGTATATAGGCTCCGGTACGTAGTCAGGGTCATGCGCCTGTATGAACATAGGCTCACGCTCATCCTCGTCCTGAGGAACTGGTAGTATCTGTGGACCTAGTATGTAATCTGGTGACGGTGGGGCTACTGGCTGTAGCGGGAGTCCGTCGTATCCTAATACGATGACCCGTGGTATGTCTCCCTCCGATACTTCCTCATACTCGGCTCCCCAGAAAGCTCTGCCGGGCTCAGAGTCGGAGTAGACGGAAGTGTAGGTAACATCTGACGTCGCTGAAGACATGGTTACTGCAAAAAGTAAAATAACTTATATAAGTATCTCTTATAAGAAATATTCGATATGATATGTAAGGCTTTAATAATAAAGTCCTTATAGTAATATACGTAATATCATTTATATACACGTATATTAATCAGGTAAGCACTTAGTACCCTACTAATGCTTTAGCAATGCATGTCATATAAATATATATGCGCTAGAAGTAAACAAGTAATGCATGTATGTCCCTCACAAATCCCATTTGTGAAAACAGTTTTGAAAATGGTTATAGTCCAGACAAAAACTTTTGACCTGGTTCCCTATAACCTTGGCTCTGGTACCAATCTGTAACACCCTCAAATCTGAGTATGCAGCGGAATGTTGAATATCCGAAGGCGTTACATTATTGGGTCAATAGCACAAGATCAGAGAACGACTACTAAGCGTGTCGTTTGAAAAAGATACATTGGATTAACAAAATACTTGTTTGTTACACAAGCTCATGGCTTCAAATAGTTTCAACAAAATAGATAAAGATTCCGGTTTATAACAATTGTCCCCAAAGTGTAATAAGACCCCAAATCTTAAGTGTTGACTCTTCAATTATTGACTCCCAATGTATCATCGCACCTCGTGCCTTATTGACCTGAAAAACATGCTTAAAACGGTCAAACATAATGTTGGTGGGAATTATAGGTTTGTGTAAATCAATGGTAGGTCCGCAAGATTTCAAGTGTATGATTAAGCAACAGATGAATCATCATAAAATGTAATTACGTTTCCTATGCTCATGGACTCCCGAAGCTAGTCATGTATGATGCAAATATAAATTTGCCAAGGGGGTTTTGGTTTGAGTTTCGTGATGATGTGCTAACCCTGCAACATCCCAAATTCGACATGGTATGCGTTCGTTCCCGGTGATAGCTAGTCACCCGAACGGGGATGGTCAATCCCATATAAATAGATCTATCATATCAATCGCGCCCGCACAATGTATTCCAACCACATCTAGTGCATTAACAGTTCATGTCATGGACATAAGGGTTATGGTTCTTAGGCAAAACGTAATTTGGCATAAATGTTCACTTTGCGTCTTGTTTGTAAACAAAGCATGTTATCACCCAAGATGTAATCATTTAGATAAATTGTAAATAGTGGGGCTTGAATCACTTAGCGTATTCTTGAATGATAAACAAGTATCCAAGTAAGCTGTGAATCACACCGTTAAGTACCTAAGTAATGTATGGCTCGAGTCTTAGTTTAACATTTAAACTAACGACTCATTGTATAAACTAAATCCCATTTTTAGTTTATTTATATAATTATACCTCTAATCACTTGTGTCGGTGACTCAAAGTTCATTGTAATTTATAGTTTCGATGGTTTCGAGAAAAGTGTTATCATTATTTATAATAATTATAATTTTTTAAACTTGTTATTAAACCGTTCGATGTCCGAAACTCTTACGGTTGACCGACGTGTTAAGTTTTTTACTGATTCATTTGATTTGCAAACGTACCCGTAGGTTGTAGTTTTGCACTTTAGCCCTATAATGTAATAAATTACGCTTTAATTTTAGTTGCTAGAAGTCATAACTAGTCCTTTAATTTACGTAATTTACAACTTTGGTCCTTAAAAAGGATAGTTTAGGTTTTTATAGTTTACTCTTAAACCTTTATGTTTCAGAATATTACAAGAATAGTCCATGGAGTTATTGAAAATCAAATTTGACAAATTTAGTCCCTCATGTTTCGGCATCTTACAGTTTTAGTCCCCCGACTTGTAAAAATCGCATTTTCATCCCAATTAAATCCTGACAAGTGGCATTTGGCCTTATTTAGTCCAAATAAGCCAACCAAGTCATTTCGGCTTATAAATAAGCTATTTCGAGCTTATTTCGGCTTAACGGGCCATATTGGGCCCGTTAAGGTCCGTTTAGGTTTCTAAAGGTCCGTTGTAGTTTTTATAAGTCCAACAGCCTTCAATAAGTTCATATGGGTTGGTTAAGCTTATAATAAGCTCGTCGAGCTTATTGAAGCTTATTTAGAGCTTATTGGGCTTACGGGCCCAATAGCTTAACCCGGATAGAAACTAAATGGTTTCTTAGGCATTTTAGCTTATTTCTCATTTGTTTCAACTTAGCTTTTTCTGTCTCGTGTTTAGCTTATTTAAAATAAGCTAATAAGCTTTTGAGTTTGGGCCGGTTTGGGCCGGTTGAGGCCCGATAAGGGTATTTAGGGTTTTAGACTTCTCCTAATGCTTTTCCAACTTGTATTTCAGCCGAATTAACTGTTTCCTTTTCAGCTTATTCCAAATAAGCTGAATAAGCTATTTAGAACCTTTGTTGGGCCGGTCTTGGGCCCGTTAAGGCTCGGTAAGGTTTTTAAAAGGTTTAGTGGGGTCCATTAGGGCCCGTTAAGCTTATTAAGTCCCCTTAAGTGCTCAGGAGGTCGGTTGCTTATGTAGCTTATTCGATAAGCTAATAAGCTCAACATTGGGCCTATTGGGCTCGATAGTGACCCGGTAAGGTTCTAGGGGTTCGGGCTCAATTCCTTTGGGTCCAATGACTTTCCTAGGGTTCTTTAAAGGCTTATAGGCTGTTTAAGCTTGCGAATAAGCTGTGAGAGCTTATTCGTGATGTATGGCTTATTTCGTGGACCCGGAAATGGGCTAGGAGGCCCATTAAGTTTTGCTAGGTTTAACAATGCATGTCAAGTGGTCCATTAAGGTTCTTAGTTTTATTTTAAGCTCAATAAGCTGCGTATAGGCACACGAATAAGCCGTTTAGGCTTATCGTGGCTTATGAGCTTTGTGGGCTCTCGAAGATGGGCTACGCAGTCCACTAAGGGTCCGAAAGGTTTACTAGTGAGTTATATGGTTTCATTAAATTGTCTAGCACAAATCCAATGTGTCTAACATTTTCTAATCGTGCTCCCTAGCATGCAACCGCTTAATATTATTGTACACATGTTCCCACACCATCTCGTCGTGTTTATCACAATAGTTTACGTGGAGTTATACGTGTATGGCACCTCCAAGGTTGCATTGTGACAATGGAAAGGTGCGTGAACCATGCATGGGTCGAACCATGCATGTTTCACGTTAACCTTGAGTTTTAACTTGAAACATAAGCGAAAATAGAATTCGATAAGTGATATATGAATATGAAAGACGATGTAGAGGACATAGAATGACTTACTATAGTCCTAGTGTCTTGTTTGCGAATTGTGACACAAACCCGATTCGTTACACCCAAACGTGTATAATGTTAAGCTTCAAAGCTTGGTATACCCGACCCTTAGCTCGCGCACTCTCCTTAACAACCTTGTACGTGACTTTAGAGGTTTTCCCTAAGTCCTTAGTGACCAAAGTGGGTCGTGTTTGGTTCGTTTACTTGTAACCCGATAGTATGGAGGGAAAACAAAGTGGTTCTTGGCTTGAGAGAGTTTAAAGGTTTGTGGAAATGTATTATGTGGGTTGTGGAGGTGTATTTATAGGCACTAGGCCTTGTTAACCTTCCTAGTCACGAAAATCAAACTAAACCGAGCCCTAAGAAGTGGTTTTGAGACTTGCTAGTTAACCTCACATGGTTTTTATGTTAATACCACTTAGTACAAGTTTTAATGAGTTAGTTGTGGTACAAGATTTAGTGGCTAGCAAAATCTTATGATTGTTTGTGTGTTTGGGAGGATTTACCGCGACATCAAGGGAGGAAAAAGAGCCATAGGTTAATATCCATTGTGTAATAGATCATTAGGGAACCATTAGGACAAGCCTTAATGAGCTAGGTGAGGTACTTGTACTTATTAAGATCGTTAGGGGATTTTTTTGCTAGTAAGACAATCACCAAGGACGATTTTTGTGGGTTTACTTGCCCATTCTCGGCATTAAAGGAATATAAACACAAGACTTGATTAAGTTTTGTGTTTAGGCTTTTAAATTGGGTATTGGTTTGAGTCTAGGTAAGTCTAGGTGTTTCCGGGGTGCGTCCAAATGTATTTTATCGCGAAACGTAACCCTTTTACGTGACCAATAAAATAAAATACTCAAAGTACAATAATTATTCTTAAAATAATCATTCCTTACTTGTTTGATGTAAACCTTAATTTATTTGGTGACCGTTTACATTTATTGGTTATTTCTAGTCTACGCGGTTTAGCTTAAAAGTAAATATTAAAAGTAAACGCGTATCGGCCTAAAATAAATAGTGATCATTAATATAGTCGTACAATGACACGAAAATGAGAAATGTTACAGTCTCCACCCGTTAAAAGAGCTTTGTCCTCAAAGCTTAAGACCTTGTAGTAGATGACGAAGCCCGGTTTGTGAAGAGTTGTGGGTATTTTTGTTTGAACGAATCTTCACGTTCCCAGGTGAACTCAGGGCCCCGCCTAGAGTTCCAGCGAACCTTAACCAGTGGTATCCGGCTCCGCTTCAATCGTTTGATCTCCCGTTCCATGATTTCAACGGGCTCTTCCACAAACTGGAGCTTATCGTCAACATGAATTCCTTCTAACGGCATGACTAATGGTTCATCGGCATAACATTTCTTCAGATTAGACACATGGAAAGTATGGTGAACTCTGCTCAACTCTTGAGGAAGTTCCAGCCTGTAGGCGACTTTTCCAACTTTTGCTAATACTTTGAAAGGTCCGACATATCTCGGGTTCAGCTTGCCCCGCTTACCGAACCGTACGACTCCTTTCCAAGGTGAGACCTTGAGCATAACTCTGTCTCCAGTTTCGAACTCCATCGGCTTTCGCTTCCGATCAGCGTAGCTCTTTTGTCGATCTTGTGCCGCTTGCATCCTTTGCTTGATCAGGACGATCTTTTCCGTTGTTTCTTGGATTAATTCCGGGCCAGTCAGTTGGGCTTCCCCAACCTCGGCCCAGCACACTGGTGATCGACATTTTCGACCATACAAGGCCTCATAAGGGGCGGCCTTTATGCTAGCGTGATAACTGTTGTTGTATGAAAATTCGGCCAATGGCAAATGCTTAACCCAGCCTTTGCCAAAATCGATCACGCAAGCGCGTAGCATGTCCTCGAGAGTTTGAATGGTCCTCTCGCTCTGGCCGTCAGTTTCTGGATGATACGCAGTGCTCATGCTAATATCCGTACCCAAAGCTTTTTGAAATGATCTCCAGAAATTTGAAGTGAATCTTCCATCACGATCACAGATAATTGAGGCAGGTATCCCGTGTCTTGCCACTATCCTGTTCAAGTACAACCTTGCCAACTTATCCAATGGATCATTCTCCCGTATTGGTAAGAAGTGAGCAGATTTTGTAAGTCGATCCACAATCACCCAGATGGTGTCGAAACCTTGTGACGACCTAGGAAGTTTGGTGATAAAATCCATTGTTATATTATCCCACTTCCACTCGGGTATTTCTGGTTGTACTAGCAACCCCGATGGCCTTTGATGTTCGGCCTTGACCCTTGCACATGTCAGGCATTTGCTAACATACGTGGCGATGTCAGCCTTCATGTTTGGCCACCAAAATAATTTCTTCACATCTTGGTACATCTTTTCGGAACCGGGATGGATAGAATATTTCGACTTGTGGGATTCGTGCATAATCACGGATCTTAAGTCTCCATAGCAAGGTATCCAACTCCTGCTGTGTAAGCATAGTGTCCCATCGGCACGTGGTTCCAATCTTTCCTTGGGTATATCCCTTCGGATCATACCTCCTACGTCTTCATTTACGTTGTTCTCCGGATTCTGGGCTTCGATCTGCGCTTTTCTACTAATTCGTTTGGGGACCGAGATCCAAACAATTGTCATAACTAAGGCTTGAACCCGCAATGGCTCAATCCGTTCCTTACGGCTCAATGCATCGGCCACTACGTTTGCTTTCCTGGGATGATAACGAATATCACAATTGTAGTCCTCAGTTATTCTAGCCAACGAGGTTGCCTCATGTTTAAGCTCCTTCTGATCGATGAGTGTGTTGTAGGCCTTTTATGGTTGAGTGAATACGGATTGTTATCTGGTTCTGTATAGTAGTGCCTAATATATTTAGGGAAAAACACTACCGATCCAAGGGCAAACACTACCGACCCAAGTTCTAAGTCATGAGTGGTGTAGTTTTTCTCGTAAACTTTTAACTGTCGAGAAGCATAGGCAATCACTTTCTCTCTCTTCATTAGCACAACACCTAAGCCCTTGTGTGATGCATCACAGTAGACCACAAAGTCTTCGCTCCCCTCAGGTAAAGCCAGAATTAGGGCACTGCACAGCTTCTGCTTTATTAACTCAAAAACATTCTCTTCCTTTTCTCCCCAGTCGAACTTGATTCCTTTCTGAGTAAGTTTCGTCATTGACTTAGCAATCTTCGAAAATCCTTTAATGAACCTTCGATAGTAACTAGCAAGACCTAAAAATTGGTGGATCTCCGTTGGTGTCTTGGGAGATGCCCAATCCTTGATAGACTCTATCTTGGTTGGATCCACATGTATGCCTCTGCTATCTATGACGTGTCTGAGAAATTGTACCTTTGGGATCCAAAATTCACATTTTGAAAACTTAGCATACAACTGCTCCTTCTTAAGCAACTCCAAAATTGCCTTAAGATGTTCTTCGTGCTCTTTCTCATCTTTTGAATAAATAAGTATGTCATCGATGAAGACAATTACGAACTTATCCAAGTAAGGTTTGCACACTCGGTTCATGAGGTCCATGAATACCGCAGGTGCGTTTGTCAGTCCGAATGGCATAACCTGGAACTCGTAATGGCCATACCGAGTTCGAAATGCTGTCTTTGGAATGTCTTGCTCTCGTACTCTAAGCTGGTGATATCCTGATCTCAGATCTATCTTCAAATAAACATTGGATCCTTGAAGTTGATCAAACAAATCGTCGATCCTCAGAAGTGGATAACGATTCTTTATTGTCAGTTTATTTAACTCACGGTAGTCGATGCACATCCTGAACGACCCGTCCTTCTTTTTGACAAATAAGACCGGGGCTCCCCAAGGTGAGGAACTAGGCCTTATGAATCCCTTGTCAGAAAGTTCTTGTAATTGTTCTGATAATTCCTTCATTTCGGATGGGGCCAATCGATGCGGTGCTCGAGCTACAGGTGCGGCTCCAGGAATTAAGTCAATTTGGAATTCCACTGGTCGAGCTGGAGGAAGACCTGGCAAGTCCTCAGGAAATACTTCAGGAAAATCTCGAACGATTGGTACGTCCTTTATCTGTTTTCTTTCCGACTTGTCCTCCTTTTTCTTGGCAGATATCTATGCTAAAAAGACCTGGCATCCCTTGACCATGTATCTTTGTGCTTTTGAACACGAGATAACTGTCAACCGGGATTCTCTCCCGTTGCTACTTTCGTTGCCACAAAAAGTCAAAGTTTCATTCCCGTAGGGAATTTGAACAAGTTTCTCATCGCACACGATCACGGCGTGACATCTTCTTAACCAGTCCATACCGATAATGACATCGAAACTACCCAGTTCTACGGGCATTAGATCTATGTTGAACGGATGGCCTAAGAAATTTAAGGTGCAACCTCGTATAATTGTGTCTATCTCGACTAATTTCCCATCAGCTAATTCGACATCATAACAATTTTCTAATGAAGTTGGGGCGATGTTTATCAAGGAACTAAATGCAGTGGATATAAAACTTCTATCGGCACCAGTGTCGAATAAGATAGATGCATAGTGGTTATTTAAGAGGAACGTACCCGTGACGACATTGGCATCAGGGTTTCCTGGTGCATTTCCCCTCTTTTCTGCATTCCCAACTGCATAAACCCAGCCTTATGCATTCCCGTTCCCCCCATCTTTATTCTTCAGCTTAGGACAATCTCTCTTGAAATGTCCTGGTGCTCCACACTCGAAACAACCATTTCCTTTGAGAGCTGCCCCATTGCCCTTCTGAGTGTTAGCAATATTTGTGTTACCAGTATTCCTGCAATCGCGAGCAAAGTGCCCTATTTTGTTGCACTTGTGGCACCGCTGGGTGCACGGGCCATTGTGGTGGAGATGGCACTTGGTGCATTTGGGCAAAGATCCCCCATAAGGCTTCCTTTCGCCTGTCCCCATGTTGTAGACTTTGGCGACATTCTGCCTCTTGAAGGGTTGCTGTTGGTGACCATGGTTGTTTCTGGATGAATCATCAGCCTTCCTCTTGTTGTCAGATTGCCTTTCCGCGTAGGTGCGGAGTTTCTGATCCATCAAGTCATTGGCCAACTCAATAGTCTCATCCAACATCTTGGGTCTGGTAGACTTGACGTTCCCATAAATGATGTCAGGAAGTCCACTGATGTACTTGTCAACCTTCTCGGTTTCATTGGTAACAAACTTGGTACATATCAGGGTTAACTCTTGGAAACGTTCAGTGTATGCTGGAACATCGTTTCCCTTGACCTTTAGGTTCCACAGCTCGATTTCTAATTTCTTGATTTCACCCTGCGGACAATACTTGTCCGTCATCTTTTTCTTGAGTACTTCCCAAGTCATTGCATATGCCTCTGGACCTAAGGTTCTTATCTGACCATTCCACCAAGTCAAAGCAGCACCTAACAGAGTGCAGGTGGCAAACTTTACTTGATTCTCAATAGCACAACCACTGATATTGAAAACTGACTCCATCTTTTCAATCCACCGAGTTAAACCGACCATGCCTTCAGTCCCCTTAAAGTTTAAAGGTTGACACTTCATGAAGTCAGCGTAAAAACAAGGGCGCGCAGTTTGCACGTTCCTTCGGTTATCCCCGTGCGAACTGTGGCTTCCATCTCCATTGGTGGAGTTTCGCAAAAGAGCTTGGTCAATCATTGCTTGGATGGATTCTGGAGTCATGTTGTTTGGGTTGGTGTTGTTAACAGGGGTATTTGGTCCTCTTCTGGTTGTAGGTGCCATGATTTGTCTAGATCACAAAAGACAAAACATGAGGTTATATGACAGAATATAATAATGTATAGATGAGATATCAACACAAGAGAGGTATATAGTACAACATAACACATCCATTTCATTCATAACTTTGAAAATTTTACATGAAATAGTTGTCGGAGTACACATAATACAATACAAAAGATCTAAGGCTATGTTAGCGGGGAAAACCCCTAATACTTAACATGCCTGTACAATGACCTAGCAAGATACAAAATCATAAAATCACTTAGATGTGACTGTCGGCGTCCCCGATCCCTTTTGGTGAATCTGGAATCCTAGCTTGGGTCGCTGACTGTCCAGCAGTTTTCGCTGCTCTCGCAGCGCTAACAACTCAGCCTGCATGTCGCTCATCTCTCGCCTCATATCTCTGATGACTCGGAGAGTCTCTACCATCTGTTCCTGACGCCTACGGTCAGTCTCTCGAAGTGCTGTCAACTCAGTCTGCTGCATATGAAAGCGAGTCTCGTGTACCTGGTGCTGTGTCTGAATGAGAGTACTTTGTAGCTGTAGCTGTGTCTGGTGTGCCTGTAGATAGGTCTCATGTGCATACACATGATCACGATGGGTCTGAAGCTCCTGATGAGTCGCCTGGCTCAATCCTATCGAACGAGCCCAAGCCTCGCGGGAAGCATAGGCCTCCTCCTCCACCATCCATACGGTCTCCTGGAGAGTCATCCTATCCCCCATAAGTAAATCGACCCGCTGCGAGTTCATATCAACTCGCTGTGATATACGAGACCTACCATCCTGAGCATCCTCTAGTAGAGCATACAAGTCCTGTGTATCACGCTCATGGAGCTCAGCAAGCTCTACGACCCTAGTGTTGACCTCTCCCACGGTCATAGGTGCTATCTCTGGAACTACCTCTGCTGGATCTACCCAAAGGATCCCCCTAATCCCGTACCAACATCTCTAATCCCCTGTCGTCTCTCCTCGCATCTACCGTCTGACAAAACCCATTAGTCATCCCTTGACCTCTGACAGGGGGTCTAGCAGTGGAAACTTTCTCCGATTTCATATCTGGTGGCGTGATAGTGGACAAATGCAACCTCTTGCGGGGAGGGCTAGCTCAGACTCGGGGAATATCAATCCCTTTTACGAAAACAGGTGATGGTATGGGTAGAGATGGTGGTAGTGGTGGTAATGGGGGTGGTGGTAATGCGGCAGTAACTGCATCAATGAGAGCCTGGGTGGATGCTATCCTGAGTGTCTGGATTTGGGTTAGACACCCAGATGATGGTGGTAAAGGTGGTGAGTGAGCAGGTGGAGCCATGCACCTAGCAAGGCGCTCCCCTGCAGAGGGTGGTGATAGTGAGATGGGTGGTGATGGTGATGGAGTTAGTCTGGCCTGAAGTTCTCTCAACCTCTGCTCTGGTGGGAAGGGATATGGAAGTCTGGGGTCGGATGGTAATCCTAGCCCCAATGGTAATGTCAGTGGAGGGTGGTGGTACAATAGGCTCTGTTCCCTCAGGTGGGGAAACAGGCTCATCAGCAGGTATGACGGTAGTAGAGTCAGCCGGAGCTAAGTGCTCCTCCTCCTCCTCGTCGTCCTCATCCTCCTCGTCCTCATCCCCATCCCTGGCGGCGGGGGGTCATATCCCCAGATGAGTCGCCGTCTTCTTCATCAATCTCCATCATTTCCATATTCTCCCCCGTCCATTGGATAGGTCACGCCCTCACACGACTTCAACCGGCCCATCCTCTGATCATCCATCCTCGGTGTTCCTCTGGATCCTCCTCGGGATCCGACTCAGTAATGTATCCAGGTGACTCAGCAGTGGGTGAGTCAATAGGTGGTAATGGCTGTTCCTCAGCCGGAAACTCGTGGTCGTCCTCTAATGGTATGTACTCGGGATATATAGGCTCCGGCACATAGTTAGGGTCATGTGCCTGAATGAACATAGGTTCGCGCTCATCCTCATCCTGAGGAACTGGTAGTATCTGTAGATTCTCTGGACCTAGTATAAAATCTGGTGACGGTGGGGCTACTGGCTGTAGCGGGAGTCCGTCGTATCCTAGTACGATGACCCGTGGTATGCCTCCCTCCGATATCTCCTCATAATCGGCTCCCCAGAAAGCTCTGCTGGGCTCGGAGTCGGTGTAGACGGAAGTGTATGTAACATCAGACGTCGCTGAAGACATGGTTACTGCAAAAAGTAAAATAACTTACATAAGTATTACTTATAAGAAAAATCGATAAGATATGTTTGTAAGGCTTTAATAATAAAGCTCTTATAGTAATATACGTAATATCATTTATATATACGTATATTAATCAGGTAAGCACTTAGTACCCTACTAATGCTAAGGCAATGCATGTCATGTAAGCATATATGCTCTAGACGTAAACAGGTAATGCATGTATGTCCCTCACAAATCCCATTTGTGAAAAATAGTTTTGAAAGTGGTTATAGTCCAGACAAAGACTTTTTGACCTGGTTCTCTATAACCTAGGCTCTGATGCCAATCTGTAACACCCTCAAATCTGAGTATGCAGCGGAATGTTGAATATCCGAAGGCGTTACATTATGGGTCAATAGCACAAGATCAGTGGAGAACGACTACTAAACGTGTCGTTTGAAAAAGATACATGGGATTAACAAAATCTGTTTGTTACTAAGCTCATGGCTTCAAATGGTTCAACAAAAATAGATCAAAGATTCCGGTTTATAATATTGTCACAAGTGTAATAAGCCCCAAATCTTAAGTGCGTGGGGGGGGGACTCTTCATTATTGGACTCCCAATGTATCGACGCACCTCGTTGCCTTATTGACCTGAAAAAACATGCTTAAAACGTCAACTTAAAGTTGGTGATTCATAGGTTTATGTAATCGAATAGTAGGACGCAAGGGTTTCCAAGTGTATGTTTAAGCAACAGATGCAAATATCATAAAAGTATTTACGTTTCCTAGTCATGACACCGAGGCTCGAGTATATGAATGCAATTATAAATTGCCTACTGGTGTCCGTGAATGATGTGCTAACCTGCAACACATTCTCCCAAATATTCGACATTGTATGGTTCGTTCCCAGTGATAGCTGTCATCCCGAACGGGGAGTGTCCAATCCCTATAGATCTATCCATAAACATTCGCTGCCCGCACAATGTAAGTCCCCAACTACATCTATGCAATTAAACAGTTATGATCAGGGACTTAAGGGGTTATGGTAACTTAGGCAAAACATGTAATCATGGCATAATAAAAGTATCACTTGCGTCCAGTTTGTAAAACAAAGGCATGTTCTTACCCCAAGGATCGTAAATTCAATTTAAATAATTATAAAGCATGGGGCTATGAACTCCCTTAGCCGGTAGTTATCTGAATGATAACATGTAGCCAAGTAGGTTGTGGATCACACCGTTAAGTACCAGTAAGTATGGGCAGTCTTAGTTTACACATTTAAACTATCGAACTCATGTATAAACTAAATCCCATTTTATATGTATTTATATATATTTCGTTATCACTTGTGTGGTGGACACACAAGATCTTTGTATTTATAGTTTCGATGGTTCTCGAGAAAGTGAAATTCATTATTGAATAAATATCACTTTATTTATATTAAGTTGTTATCAATAGTTCCGATGTCCGAATTCTAAATGTTCGACGACGCGTTAAAATTTCACTTTAGTTTTCATAAAGTAACGTAGGTTTTTGTTATTACCTTTTAGTCCTTAGTGTATAAAAGAATATTTACATTTTAAACCTTTAGTTTGGAAAATGACATAAAATAGGTCCCTTAAGTTTACAAGGAGTTAGTTAGGTCTTTATTGTTTCACTTCATGCCCTTAATTTCAGAATATTTCAAAAATATTCCCGTAGTTCTTGTATTTCGAAAGCGTTTTTCTGACAATGACAGGGTTAATTCGTCTATATTGATTGGTCGACCAAGGTTAACCCCTAAGTTTCGGAAATTGCATTATTAGTCCCTTGACTTGTGAAAATCGCATTTTCATCCAAATTAAATCCCGACAAGTGGCATTTGGCCTTATTTAGTTTAAATAAGCCAACAAAGCGATTTCGGCTTATAAATAAGCTGTTCGAGCTTATTTTTGCTTAACGGGCCTTATTGGGCCCTAAGTTAAGGTCCTGTTTAACTTAAGAAAGGCCGACATGGTTTAAATAGGTCCGAAAACTTTAAATAGGCTCATACGGGGCTGTTAAGCCTACAATAAGCTCGGCGAGCTTATTGAAGCTTATTTCGAGCTTATTGGGCTTTTGAGCCCAATAACTTAACCCGATAAGGGTGTTGAGTGTTTTGGTCCCTTCCTAGTGCTTTTCTAGCTTGCATTTAGCCGAAACAACCTGTTTTCTTTTCAGCTTATTGGAAAATAAGGCTGAAATTTAAAAAACAAAATAAAAGCTTAACTAGGCGTCCCTATTGGGCGGTCTCTAGGCCCGTTACGCTTGGTAAGGGTGATTCAAAGGGTCTTAGGGGTCCATTTGGAGTTCTAGTAGTCCAATAGACTTAGGGGCGTGGCTTATTTAGCTTATTCAATAAGCTAATAAGCTCACTGTTGGGCCGATTTGGGCCCGATAGAGACTCGGATGGGTTCTAGGGTTTAGGGCTTGGCCCATTAACCTTATTTAGTCCGTTCAGCCCTTGGATTGTATTATAAGCTGCGCATAAGACTGTTAAAAAGCTTTATTTGTGAGGCTTATGGCTCACGTTGGGCTTGCGAACAAGGGCTAGTAAGCCCGTTAAGTGTTCGGTTGGTGTTCAAAGAGATACAATGGGTCCATTTAGGTTCTTAGCTCCATTACCTGAACAAGAATACATCCTAATACCTATCTGTACAACTGATCCATTAATCTTTCAAGATCCTAAGGTCAGTGAAGAAACTGTTAAAGAGAAGCCTACTGAAATGGAGGAAAATGGAGCTTTAGATAAAGATGGGAAGGATGATCAAGCCATAAGAAATAAGTTTGAAAGGCTACTTCAACAAGAAAAGCAAATTGTACATCCTAACATCACTAATAGTATTAATAATATGCTAGTACACCCCCCCATGTTAGTGTGCTGGAACTGCTTGTACTAATGATGATCCTTCATCACCTGTTTAATTGCTGCTGGAGCTTCTAATGCATTTGAGGAACCTTCTATTTGATATGATTTTATCCTTTCTAAAAGTATGTACAACGTTCCACTGTGTCTATGGTGTCTACCAATGGATTGATTCTTAATTTTTGGTAATGCTTATGATGATGAAGATGTGGGTGCAGAGGCTGACCTCAACAACTTGGAAACAACACTAAATGTCAGTCCTATTCCCACAACCAGAATTGACAAGGATCATCCTAAAGACCAGATCATTGGAGACTTTAATTCAGCTATTCAAACAAGGAGAATGACTAAGATTTCTAATGAACATGCTATGGTATGTTACATTAATAAGCAGAGGAGAACAAATCACAAAGATTATCAGAACTGCTTATTTGCCTATTTTCTCTCTCAAATGGAACCTAAGAAAGTAATTCAAGCTCTGGAAGATCCAAGATGGATAGAAGCAATGCAAGAGGAGCTTCTACAATTTTAACTTCAGAAGGTTTGGACACTAGTTAATCTACCTAATGGCAAGAGGGTCATTGGAATAAAATAGGTCTTTAGAAACAAAAAGGACGAGAGAGGCATTGTAGTGAGAAACAAGGCAAGACTGGTTGCACAAGGTTATACCCAAGAAGAAGGAATTCATTATGATGAGGTTTTTGCTCAAGTTGCTAGGATTGAAGCAATTAGGTTATTTTTAGCCTATGCATCATTTATGAGGTTTATTATGTACCAGATGGATGTAAAGAGTGTCTTCTTATATGGTACTATTAAAGATGAGGTTTATGTATGTCAACCTCCTGGTTTTGAAGATCCACAGTTCCCTGACAAAGTGTATAAGGTAGAAAAAACATTATATGGTCTACATCAAGCTCCTAGAGCCTGGTATGAGACCTTGTCTACCAACTTAATTGAAAATGGATTTAGAAGAGGCACTATAGATAAGACTTTGTTCATCAAGAAAGACAAAGGTGATATCTTGTTAGTTTAGGTGTATGTTGATGATATCATCTTTTTGTCAACTAAGAAGTTCCTATGTGATGAGTTTGAAGGTTTGATGCACAAGAGATTCCAGGTGAGTTCTATAGGGGAACTCACTTTCTTCTTAGGGTTACAAGTACAACAGAAGAAGGATGGAATCTTCATTAGCCAAGACAAATATATGGCTGACATATTAAAGAAGTTTGATTTTGCCACTGTGAAGACAGCAAGCACTCCTATGGAACCTAACAAGGCATTGATCAAGGATGAAGAAGCTGATAGTGTGGATGTTCATTTATACAGATCATAGATTGGATCATTGATGTACTTAACAGCTTCTAGGCCAGACATAATGTTTGCTGTTTGTGCTTGTGCAAGGTTCCAAGTTACTCCTAAAATGTCACATCTTCATGCTGTGAAGAGGATCTTTAGATACTTGAAAGGTCAACCTAAATTAGGCCTTTGGTATCCTAGAGATTCACCATTTGACTTGGAACCTTTTTCAGATATTGATTATGCTAGAGCTAGCCTTGACATGAAATCCACAACAAGAGGTTGTCAATTTCTTAGTAAGAGGTTGATTTCATAGCAATGTAAGAAGCAAACTATAGTTTCAAATTCTACTACTAAAGCAGAGTATGTTGCTGCTGCTAATTGCTGTGGTCAGGTGCTATGGATTCAAAATCAAATGCTTGATTATGGATTCAACTCATGAACACCCAGATTTTCATTGATAATGAAAGCACCATTTGTATAGTAAAGAATCCAGTGTTTCACTCTAAAACCAAGCACATATAGATTAGGCACCATTTCATCAGAGATTGTTATGAGAAGAAGTTAATTCAGGTGATAAAGATTCACACAGACCACAATGTTGCAGATCTTCTCACAAAGGCATTTGATGTTAGCAGATTTAACTTTTTGATTGCTAGCATTGGATTACTTAATCTTTGAAGCTAAAATTAGTTGGAGTTATGATTGATGAGGTTTGAAGTTAAAACTGGTAGTTGTAAGGTTAATACTGCTAGGCAGAAAATTAGTACTGCCAGGCAAAAGTTAGTACTGCTGAGCCAAAGTTAGTACTGCTAGGATATCATTAGAGTTACAACTGCTGAGCAAATTATTAACCTCTGAAGCATTATTTGAGGGGAGGTCAATTAAGAATGAATGAAAGTGATTGATACATCAAGTAGATATGGATGAAGGGTCAGGACAACCACTTGATACCAAACACACATCCACATTTCACTCAACTTTACAATAAAGAACAACAATCATTGTTAATCATCATATCCTTATTATTAAGTACGTCGTACTTCACCCCTTTCTCAGCCTATAAATAGAGACGAAATTTGGCTATTTGGATATATCACTCACTACTTCAACACACACATCTCTAAATAATTCTCTCTCAAGATCTTCATAATATCCTGGGTTTTAAGAATGAAATTCTGGCGAAGAACGAAGAAAAATATCATAGTATTTAGTATAATAAGGGTTACTTATGATTCGGTACTTGTAAACACGTTGTTCGATCCATCTCATATCCGAATCTAGTATGCTTCTTGTTTCTCTACTTTACATTATTAGTATGAACTCCATAGCCATGAGAGGCTAAACCTCTTATGACACCAAATCATATCGTGTCTAATATTATCAACTTTGTTCATCAACTTTGATTATATACGTATAACGGTATAGGTCGAAAGACCCGTTGTGTACTATATAGTTTTAAATATTTATCTACGATCTTTATCGTTTGGTTGGAGAAATCCGCTTACGATATTTGATAAAAAAATAGATTTGATATAATAGTAACTTGATTATTTGCGTGACACATTTGATTAAGTTAACTAGTATAAGTCTTAAGTTAAATCAAGTTAATTTGTGAAAACGTTTTTTGACGAAAAAACCTTTTTATAAGTGAAGTCCTAACATCGAAGTTCGTAATCATTACCACTGCTTATGAATTATATAAAACTATCCGAGTAGTCGTATTTCCCTTATCATTTGAATTCATCCAATATAAGTTACTTGTTATCCTACGTGAAAAAGTTATTAAAATTTTTTCTTAAAACTTGTGATTATACGAACATAATCAAATCCCTGTGGACGACTTGGTCTTATCTGAAATATTATACTACATACGTGGGTTATACTTTACCCGTGTGTTTTCATCTAATAATCGGTAATTTTAGTCTTATAAATTTAAAGCTTTTGAAACACATCAAATATTGTGCCACAAACTTGGAATTTGTAATGTGGTCTATTTGTATAGAGTGATCTATAGTAAATTAAGGAGTTCATTTTCACTTCAATTAGTAAGAAGTGTCTATCTTGAGCAATTTGAACAAAACAGAACACCGATAGAGCTTCTGCAAGTAAAACTGAAGTGATGAAATTTACTTTTTTCAAACCTTAAATAATTACGGTTCCCTCATTTTAGGTCTAAATAAACTCAACCATGTTTTCGTGCACTATCATAATTAAATTTAGTTGCTCCTGGAGTTGGTGGCTAACAATTATTACGTACAACATGGTCTTGTATGCTATTTGTTGAAGTAGCATGTGCCATTACATTCTTGTATTTTTGCAGTAACTCACCAATTTGTTCGTGGGAATGTGCTCGTTACGCAGTAATTATTTATACGGCTAAGAAATACGTGAGTCTATCGGGGGCATAAACGTATACACCGAGAATACGTTTATTATATAATTAATATACATATATATAACTTGTATACTTATTAATTATAGTAATATGTTTTACAAAATAATTTAACGGTCGTTAGTTTAACCGTTAGATGTTATAAACTAACTTAATATGCGTTAAATACAAGAGAGGGACTTAGATGTACGAAAACCAAACTCTTGGATCCCCTCTCCTTTGGTCAGCCGAATAGAAGGATCTAGGAGGGGGTTGGTTGTCATTTTGGGGAAACTTGAGGAGGTGGTGGCTTAGCTTGGAGGACAAATTTAGTAATATATATATATATATATATATATATATATATATATACTAGTTGCAAAACTCGCTCGGTGGGCGAGTATGACTTGTGATTATTGTTTTCATTTTTATTTTTGGCTTTTAAAAAAAATCTTTTTATAGAAACATTTTTAAATCATTTTGTTTATGTAAATGTTTTTTTGTAAACACATGTGGAACCAATTCGATGAGCGGTCATGACCTGTAATTTTTGTTTACAGTTTTTTGTATTGTTAATTATTGGGTTTTAGATTTTTTTTATAATAAATGGAGTTAAAAAGTAGATAAATTTATGTTATAGAACATATAATCGATGCTTGTAAAAAATGATATCATAATTTAGCGTAAAGCATAAAAGATCTTTAGATAAACGTTAAAACTTATGTACATTTAGTAGAAGTTACATTAAGTAAAGCACACAAAGTATGGCTTTACTTTGGAATACTGTTGGTTAGAGAGTAAGGTAGCCAAAAAATACTAAACTTATCACCAGGGACGGACCCATGATTTTCAAGAGGGTGTTGCACATCGGAATTTTTAGGATAACTAAAATTACATCGTAAAAAAAAGTAGCAACAAAATATTTGGGGGTTGCACAAAGCAAAAAACCACAAATTTGACATATTTTTACACTTCGTGACATAAAATCGGGTGCAGCCCGTGCCACACACCTGACACCCATGTAGGTCCGTCCATGCTTATCACACTTTGGATTCAATAAAGATCGATGATTCATCTTGACAAAAGACCCATACGTGATCTTCAGTCCTTTATAATTCTTCATGCCTTTAGTAGTAACTTGGGCCTATGGCATAGATAAATAATAGACTCAGCCACCAAGTACTCCACGACTCTTGCACATCAAATAATTATTTTCTAATTAATACCCATGCCCAAACACCATTTTAGCATGAATACCTAGGCATTATCATTAAAATACCAACAAAAAACATAAACCTAATTCAAATTTAATGCTAAAAGGTTGACCATGCTATTCCACATACGAATAATAAAATAATCTCAAATATACAACCAGACGTGTCTTTGCTTTTACATACCACCGGCACTCTTTTTATTAACTTTACCTCATTTTAGAAACACAATTACAAATAAGTGGAGTTAGCCTGATGGTTAAATCGACAAAAAGAGACGTATTTAACACGACTGAAGGTAATAGTATGTGTTCATACTGAAATGGCTTCTTCGGTCAACCATAACGTCGTGTCTTAACTGCAAATGTTTTAGGCTTTTTGCTTCATATTCTGGTATATCACCCGTATGCTATTATTTCTTTATATTTTGCATCTCTTTTGCTGAATGAAACTGGAAATGCTGAATCTATTTTAGACTTGGTGTTATACTAGATTTTATTTTAGCATGAAATGTAAGGATGACCTAGGATAAGAAGCATATATACCAGAGTTAGACACCCTTCTTTTATTACTCCATTTATCAGTTGCATCAGTACATTACCACTTTCTTCTCTAAAATGATCTTTGTTGATCTCAACTTAAGATCGATTCCTTAGCTTGTAAAGGTTAAGTTACTTTGGATAAATGCAAAACAACTATGATAGAAACTTTGTGAATACTAAATAGTATGCGGAATCTACTCTTTAATACTTAGAAGAATATTAATAAAACAGTAAACTGTATGAACAATGATATTATTGAAAAGCTCCAATATTATTATTATCAATAATATGAGTACTTTGTGTAGTACTAGGGTTTACAACCTTGAAGCTATATATCAAAAACATCTATCTAACACCATAACCTAGGATCTCCTTTTATACACTAAGGAGTCCTTTATAAGATAACTACAAATCTTTTATAATTCTAATCTTATATGTATCTTTCTAACTTTATAAGATATACACTGAATAAGTCAATACAAATCACTTGACACGTCTTTATCACTTTAGCAGTCTTAATCTTCATCCAGCAGTCTTAAGTCCTTCAGCAGTCTTAAGTTAGTACTAACTGATTAGTACTAGCAGTTGTAACTTGAGCAGTACTAACTCTTGGCTTGGCAGTACTAAGTATGAAGACTTTTAATTCCCAACAATCCTCCCTTAAACTTATGATTTACCTTAAAATCATCAAGTTTATTAAATTAAACCTTGTTCTCTAAGAGGATTCCTCTAAACACTTCATCTTCTTAGTCTTTCAACGTGCATGAATATCTTCCTAAGAAGTTCTCGGGACATCTCATTATCTTGTTCCACCAAGAGCTTTGCGACCATCATCAATGTAAGAGTTCCCCTTGATAATGGATACTCCTTCTCTACCAGCATGTAGATGTATATTCCCTCCTCTATATACACATGATGCACTCTACGTAAATCATATAGCCTCCAAGTTAAATCATGAATTTTCTTTTGAATCTTCCATAACTCATCATCTGTATCTGGTTCAAATAATCTCTTCAACTCAACCCATATCTCTCTTTCTTTGTCATATGTTGGTTTTGTTGAATTGAACTTCTCTTTAACCAGACTCCACAACATCACTAAGTCATCCTTGTTAAAGGCTTTCAACATATCATCAAAGAAGTGATGTACCTCAGTATGATTTCCAACTCTGATGATCTTCCAATACTTCCTAGTGCCTTCAGTGTAAATCTCCTAGTAAATTATTGGATACTTAGTTTGTAAGGCTTCAACATTCATCCCTTGCTCTGGAACTATTATTATCATTTGTTGTAGCTCTTCTTGTGACAGTTCATCAGCTTCTTTATCTCTTGGTTCTTCAGCTAGTTCTGAGCTTTCACCAGTCTTTTGCCTCTTAGAACTTTCTTGATTAAGTTCTTCTTTTGTAGCCCTTTTTGAACTTCCAGCTGCTAGCTCAGGAACTGCTCTGTCAACTTCACTCTCTATTGGAACAAAAGTGTTTACATTCCTCATTGTTTTTTTAAACAAAGTCTTGATCTCATCAAAGGAATAACCTCTCAACGGCTACAGTGTATAACCTCCCATGTTCTTGATATAATTAGACATATAGGTCCTCTATTGAGCCTGTGCGGGTGGCTTATTCCTCCTTTCTTCAGCTCTTTGTGCAGCAAAATACCTCTTTCTCTGGTTGATAAGCTCTGTAATCATTCTTGCTTATTCAGCTTCAGTGTACTTTTCTCTTTCCTTTGCTTGTAACCTCTACACTAACTCTTCATTAGCTTCAACTCTAGCTTGTATGTCTTCCTATTCTTCAACATTAAAAGAGCTAGATGCTTCATGTACCCTGACAATCCTCTTCCTCTTTTCTTCCTTAAGTTCAGCTTGCAATCTCGCATCTGCTTCAAAATCAAGTCTTTCTTGTTCTTGCTGCAACTTTGTCTTGGTCTATACAGTTTCAGATTCAGCCATTTTACCTTTACCTTTGTCTTTGACTTCACTCTTCCTGATATACACCATTGTCTCAGCCATAGTAATGTCATTAGCAGTAGAAACTCCAGTATTTCTTATAGGACTAACAGTACTAACAACAACACTAGCATTAGTAACTGCTGCACAAGCAGTAGAAACTGGCTTAGCAGTAATAACATCTTTCTCAGCAGTAGAAACTTCCTTAGCAGCATCAAAATCAAAGTCAAACTCCATATCATGCCCATACCTCCCCTGAATCTCTACATCATGTTGTACCAATGAAATGCCAGTATCTTGATCAATTGCAGCTATCTTTCTCCCCTATTTGGAAGGATCCTCCAAATCATCTTCATCATCAGAGACAACAATTCTTGCCCTTCTTCTAGGTTGGCTGGACTTAGCTGTTTTCTCTAACTTTTTCACCTTCTTGATAAGCCTAGTATAAGCAGCACCATATATTTTCTTGGTCTGCTTCAAGTCTATCTCTAAGCTCTCCCTTTCTTTGATAATGTTGTACAGAAAACCATCAATTCTTGTAGTATCATACTGCCCTCATCACTTCCAAGTATGTTAACTCTTAGGAGAGGTGAATCATGGGGAATGGTAGGGGTCTTATCAATGTTACCACTACCCTGTGGTAGCCCCTCTATATCTGACATCCACACATATGGAAGCAGCTTTATCTACTATAGGGGTCTGAGTAGGAGATCTGGGCCGAGGAACCACATATTCCTGTCTGGTTGTTCTCCTAGAGGTTGGTGAAACTGGTGGTTGTGAGGTTGATGGAGCACTATTGGGTGTGTGATAGGACTCAACTGGGTGTGTTGATCCGTCACCCTGAACAACTGAGCCCTGAACAATCATTGCAAGAAACAATGGAATGTTTTCCCCAGTATAACTGTGACAACCGTGATTTGCGTAGGTTAGTTTATACCTTTAGAAATAGTTAAGTGTCCATTTTGTATGTTTCTTTCTTGCTATGTGTTCATTATGTAGGTTGAAGTGGTTTACATATGTGCATGATGTCATTTTAGAGGTAAATGATTATCTTATTTTGTGTGCATATGAGTTTGGTGTTAAGTATTCCATTTGTTCACGTGTGGTGATAATAGAAATGAAAGACGTGTTACATGCATTGCTACATCAATTCTTGGGTTTTAAGAGTTAAGCGTTTATAAGAAGTGTAAGTTATTGGAAAGGAAGTATGTGAGTGAAATATGGAAGTTTGCAGTAAACTTTTCATAAATAGAAAGTGAAATGTGAAATGAAAAGTTATTTTTAGAAAGTTTAGTAAGTAGCGTTTATATAAAAAGGTTTACCCAAATTAGCTTAGGTTTTTGTAGAAAATTAGGATAATGTAGATAATGATATAATTAATAAATAAAAAAATAATAAAAATATATTCATTAAGGGGTGCGTCCGGTTTAAAAAAAAATTAATTGTTTTAAGTTATAGTTAAGTTAGGAATCTATTTAGTTAAGTTAAATAAAAAATTAATTGTTTTAAGTTATAGGGTTTTGAGCACGTAAAGAGACACTAAAATTCTGCAATTCTGATTTAATTATAAGTAGCTAGTGTAAAGTGTTAATGAGATGGTTAAGGTTGGGCATGGTGTCGGGGTGACCTATGATGGTTAAATAAACCCTTAGACATCCATCATATGTGTGTTACATGGACTAGAGCTTTTAGCTTGGTAATATTTATTTATTTGTATAGTTGCGTGTTGAGATTTAGAAGTTGCGTTTGAGTATTTAGGTGAGTTTCATAGTCCCTCTTTTCACATCGCTTTTAAATTGGGATGGAAATGATGCAAAAGGATTTGAAATGTTCTAATTACTGTGTTTGTGTGTCTTTATTTTGAAAGTGTATGGACTTTACTTGGCTATTGTATGTTACGTGCTAAATGCTTATATGTATTTGGATCGAGGGTAATGTTCCTACCTATTTGCTGTGGTATCGGGATCGAGGGTAACGTTCCTACCCATGTGAAGTGACGGTTTTAATGGATCGGGGGTAACATTCCTACCCAATTGTTGATATTTGGTAGATCGAGGGACACGTTCCATTCCCATGCTTGTTTTGGTTACATTTGCATGCTAGCTTGTATGATAGTGAAGTAATTGTCCTGCCATGTTTGCATTAAACACACTAATTGTTTATAAGCTTTGATTTTTGTGTCTTAAACCTATGACTCTCACCAACCTTTGTGTTGACGTTTTAAGCATCATTTTCAGGTAACCATCTTGAGGATGTTGAAGTTAGGAAGAGTGGCTAGTGAGACCGTAGGCTTGCATGCGGAGTCATTCTCCTAGAGATTTTATTTATGTCATTTGAATTGTTTGATACTTGGTTGTTATTTGATTGTTTAGACTTTTGGAGTATGTTTCCTTGTGGTATGACTTTGCTATCATAATGCAAGACTCCTTTATCTTGTGTTAGATATTGTCATGACACATTGTGTCTCATTTGTTTATCTATTTCATTTAGTTCTCTCTATTGTTGACACCATTGTGTTGTGATGATATCCATGATGTTACGCCTCGTGTTTCCGCCTAGGCGGGGTGTGACAGATTGGTATCAGAGCCTTTGGTTATAGAGAAGTAGGTGGTTGAGCCTAGACTATAACCTAGGGGTCCTTCATGTAGATGCATTTAGGGCTTAAGTGTTTAATGCTATAACTGCTATGCTTCCCCTCTATTTTTGCATAGCTTATATATCTCGTATTTTGCTAAGTTGTCATTTTAGTTATTTTGCCTACCATTATCTGATATGATATGTATTACTTTCTTAGTATTTTAGCTATGTTTTTCCCCCTTAATTACATGATTTTATGTCTTAGTTTTGTTAAAAAAAAATTGCTATCTTGATTGCCTTTATCTGATTTAGTGTGCCTTATCTCTTTATAAATTAGCTATGCCTCCTTACCTTCATAAGAAGTTCCGCATAGGGGTTTCCATTGCAAAAGGATGTAGGGGATACTATGAACCAGGAACAAGGGCTTGGGTAAGGCAGGGTAGCCGCAAGATCCGTATACCGATTGACATGTACCCATGCAGAGTTGAAGAGAGGTTGACCATAAAAATAGTTAAAGGAGAAGAGGTAATAAAGATTGAAACAACAGTGAGTGCTAAAGATGGTATAATTACCAAATTTTTGGGAAAATTCCCAGAATACAAACCAACCAAGGAGGAAGAAGAAAATTTTAAGTTAAAAGCAATCTGTGAGAATGTGATTTATGACATATCCGACAGTGATTCGGATCTGGAGTCCACGGCTAGGAGTGGACCTAGGGGCACTGAGATGGAAGATATGGGGGTAGTGGAATTCGAATCAATGCTTGATTGTCCGCCTCTTTATGTGTTTTAAGATTTTAGGGTTTTGAGATTGTTTGACTTTGGTTTGGAATTTTGTTAGGAATGTTTACTTTTGACTATTGGATTCTGTTAGATTATTTTAATAATATGATTTAAGTGATTTTGAGTCATTTTTCCATATGTTGTAATTTGTTGATGTGGTCTATATGTTATGTGTTTTGTTGAAATTAAGAAGTGTGGTCATAGGAGGGAGTACACTTGTGAAATGGGGCATCTATAATTATGATGGCCAACGTAATTATACATGCGCCACAACACAAGTGGACATGCAAGTATGATTATGAGGATTTGATGTCAACATGTTGTTTGGTTGATTATGTATGTATATGTATATATATAGTTATGATTGTACATGTTGACATCAAAATCCTTCATAAATCATACTTGCATGTAAACTTGTGTTGTGGGCTATATATATATATTATATATATATATATATATATATATATATTAATTATTATTTTTTGTTTCGTTTTGATTTTATCATTGATAGGATATGGTCAGTTTTAGATACCTTTCCCTCTCATCTAATATGCGTTATTCTATCTTAATCAGGTACATAGGTTCGAACACGGGTACGAACGAAAACGAAAATAGGGCAACCGAATCAATGCCATCATTGGCTAGCAAATTGCAAAAAAATATCATCCCCGACGTCCCTCAAGTGACAAACAACGTGAACAACAATAACAACAATGGAAATAACAACAACAACAATGGAATTAGTGGGAACAATAGGTGTTCCTATAAAGGATTTCGGGCATGTGGTCCTAAGGAGTATGACGGAAAGGGAGGTGCGATAGCTCTCACCCGCTAGATCAAGAAGATGGAGAATGTACTTGACAATAGTGGGTGTTCTGAGAATCAAAAGGTGAAGTATGTAACATCCGAGAATTTTCGGATTTTTAGATAACTATTTTACCCCTTTGACTTTTAGGTCTGGATTGACTTACAAGAACAACCATCTAAATCACGTTTTCACGGCTCGGACCCTAAAGCAATTCGATGTGAAACGACATTCCTGACAACTTTTCAGTTTCGCCCGAGACCTGGAAACGAGCCGAAAAGGGCTAAAACAGCACCGCAAACATTTTTCGAACAATATACAACGCGGACACACAAAAACAATTAAATTTGTTTTTAATTATCAGTATTTATTTAATAAAAATATTAAATAAATTAGCCATCATTTTAATTAAAAGCGTTGCGGATAACGCGAATACTCGAGTTGAAATCTAATTTTATTTCGGACAAGACGAAACCGGTTCACAAAATGAATAACAGATATTTTATTAAATGTTATAAAATATTTATGAAACATTATCAAGTAAATACTCATTTTTATCAGAAAAATGATTCGGAAAACAATGGCGCAAGTTTCAAGAGTTGAATCATCCGTTAAGTCCTTCAAATGAGTCCCGAACCGATAGTTATAAAAACTTTATTAAAAAGTTACACTTTTAACCCTGGACTATTTCAACTTGTCACTTTTGATTTAAAGTTTTAATATATATATATAAAATTATATATATTTTATTCATTTTTTCAAATAAACACACCCCACTCATCTTCATTCTCTCTCCCTCCCCTTTCTTTTCGGCCACCTCCCCCCACCACGGCGCCGCCGCGGATTCCGCACACACACTCACCGCCGCGGAAAACACTTTTTCGCTTTTCCGGCCGAAACCAAAAGTGTTTCTCTTCGCCCGATCTAACCGTTCATCATACTCACTCTCCTCCACTCGCGTTTTCCCCCTCCTTTCCGACTGCTGTCCCACCACAGCCAACACCACCGTCACCGCCGTCTCAGCCGTCATCACCATCATCATCAACAACTCGTCATCATCATCGTCATAACAACGCCACGTCACCACCGTTGCAAATGGGTGCGTCGGGTTGGTGGTAACACTCGAAAAGAAAAGAAAGGTGGCGTGTTCGTTGGTTGTTGCTGTCACCGAGACCACCACCATAAAGTGGTGGTTCGGTCAGGTCTGCTGCCGCCACAGCCGCACCATGGCGGTGCCGGCTCGTGGTGGTTTTGAGTTTGGTGTAGATATATCAAGGACTAGGATGCGCTCGGGTTTGGGTTATAACACAGAAGGGGCGTCGGGTTTGATAGTTGTCACTAGGGTGCGTTGGTTATAATAAAACAGCAGAATGGGGGAGGGGGGCTGTTTGGTTTGGGTCACGCAGGTAGGGTGCGTTTGGCTTGTTATAATATTTAGGGTGCGTTTTGTTTAGTGGGTTGGGTTTTGTACCACAGGGGGTGTTAGTTTGTTCGGTGGCAGCCGCCACCATAAAGGGATGGTTGGTTGGTTGTCGGGTTGGCTGTGGACAGCCGGGGAAGGTGTCGGGTCAACCCACTAGATAGGGCGCGTTGGGTTTATTAAGAGCAGGGGGGTTTGGTTGGGTGGCAGCCGCCAAGGGGTGCGTTGGTTGGGGCTGTCACCGCACAAAGGGCTGTTTGGTTGGGTGGCAGCCACCACACAGCCACCACAGCGGGGTCCGTTTGGTTTGATAATAAAAAGCACAAGGGTGTGTTTGGGTAAACAACAACATATAGGGGTGCGTTTGGGTGACTGAAATACGGGTCAGGGTGCGTTTGGTTGTTGTATCATCACAAAAAGGGGTGTTTGGTTTTAGGGATTAACGCAATAAGGGTGCGTTTGGGATAGCAGAAATACACAAGGGTGTGTTTGGTTTAGCAGGAAAAGCCGTATAGGGGTGTTTGGTTCGCGGGTCAGAACCACAGGAACACAGCCATAAATTATGCTCAACTCTAAATCATGAATTAAAGCGATTTAAACCTAACCGTTTACATCAATAAGATCTTAATTAAACTCTAAACACTCCAACATGATTAAAACATCCTTAATTACAGAAGATTTTATAACCCCCTAATGCTTTTCATATTAATGTTACAATATTTAAGAAAACTAAACAAAAGCTTAATTGAAACATACCTAAACCTTTATTCTTGAATCACTAAATCACCAACTTGTTCTTGATTAAAAAAATATTTTTTTCCTTCTCTTGAAGGTTCGGTCGATGATAGGGAAAAGGGAGAGAAAAAGTGATTTAGGGTTTAATTGGTTTTGTATTTATATCCATAGAATCCTAATTAGAGTAAAACTTTGTTTCCTTTTTTTTCCTTTTATTCTCACCGGCCGAATAAACCCTTTATATATATATTTTTTTTTTTATTTATTATTTATTTACTAATTATCTCAACACCTTTACTTCTCAAAAAACCTAAAGCTAATTTGGGTAACCTTTCTACATAAACGCTACTTACTAACTTTCTAAAAATAACTTTTCATATCACAATTTACTTTCTATATTTAGAAAGTCCTCTATAAATATCCAAATTTCACTCACTTCACTTATTACCAACATGATACGTTTCCCCTAAACGCTTAACACAAAATCATCTAACTTCTAACGTAGCATTGTGCAATACGCCATTCGATTCCATTATCACTATACGTAAACAAATGGAATACTCATCACTAAACACAAACACACTCAAAATGAGATGATCTTACACCTTAAAATGACATCATGCACCTATTCAAATCACTTAGCACACATATATAACACATAGCACACAAGAATCACACACAAAGAACATTTAGCCATCTCTAAAGGTATCACTAGCCTGATTAAATCACGGATGTTACAAATTAGGGAAGCAGGACGTTATTAGTGATCCTATTTGTTCCACCTATATGCATTACTTTATGGAGAGCTATCCCGGACTCTTAGCCTAGCCCATAACAACACCGAAGGTTGCAGCGCAATAACTATGTAGGACGTAGACCCCAGTTTAAATGATTGGTCTCAACGTTAAGCACGTAAACAAGTATCAATTGATAAACATAATCAACAAGCAACGATAAATTAAGCAATCAATATAAACAAACCAAACATTAAACCTTCATAAACATGGCTGATACCGAAAGGTATCAGCAGATAGTCATTGTAAAAATACACACGGTTGATAATATTAACGATAAAAAATAAAGAACCTAATCGAACGCGTATTTGGTTGCTCGAAGATTACAAGAGTTTTCCTATGATCTTGAGTTTCTTTTCTGACCTGTTATGTTCCTTTATTCGTCTCTTGGTCGACTTGGTGGTTTAGGGATTCACTTGCATACCTAAAACTGAGTTTAGGGTCATCTATTTATAGGGTTTGGAAACTCGTCGATATCCGTATCGAGCAATCTGGATACGCGAATTGGGGGAATTTCTAGGAGTATGGACCACGTTTAATATCTTCAGAATATTTTATTACTATATTTCCAATACGGTGTATTGGTCTTCTTTGGATACGGCGTATTGATCTTCTTTCCTTTGTGGTCTTTGGTGAGTGCATGCACGGATACGCCGTATCTTCCTTGATGGATACGGCGTATTGGTCTTCAGAATAGTAAATCTTCAAAATATCTTCATTAAGCTCCATAATACTCGCTTTATTTGCTAACTTATAACCATTAACCCATAATACTGCAATACTTCAAATATGAAAGATTGAAGTAACAATTCTTTGCAATAAATATACAAAATAGGTTAATATCGTGGGACAAATAATGCTATAAAATAGACGTTATTTGATGTTATCAAATATCCCCCCACTTGAATCTACTTGTCCTTAAGTAGTCTTTAGAAGTTTATAAAAAAGTATCCCTAAGGATATTTTTGTTAAAGCATTTATTCGATCTATTACAAGTACACAACGAAACACCTCACGAAATAAGAAGATGAAAATCACTCAAATCACTCAACTAATTTAATAGATAACATTAACTAATTTGCTCATTGCTCGTCGTGATGAGTATTCATCCTAAAGCTTAGGCAAGGTACACATCTCCACCACTAAAGCCAATGATAACAAGTCTATAAAGGAATATGGGTTTTTTTGTAATGGAAAGGCTTTACGGTTGATCATTCTACTATCTTTCCCCAGAATACCACCCAACGGGCTCTAAAGCACACATACTGGCCGTAACGACAGAATTAGACATTTAAGTTCGATCGCATCCCATTTGAATTGAACCAACGTTTAGGATGAAGAATGATATAGGTAGGAACCTTCTAAACTTTCACCAACATTCGTAAACCACGAGCAGCTAGAGAACATGCATACAAGGCCGTAGCGACAGTAATAGACATGCACGCTCGATCACATCCCATTCGCGTAAAACCAACCGGCTAATCAATAGGTGAGAGGGAAGTTAATGTTTGTTAAATAAAAAATCAAGAAACAAATAGATTTAACCTAAAGTACAAGTTGCTAGACACTTCCCCGACATTACCATGAAAAAGAACACAACTATTTACAACGTCCTCGATCATTGAATAAAAAACTAACAACCTAAGTAAGCCCTGTTCCCGTAACGGTCAACTCTCAATCATCCCAAGAACTTTACATATTGTATAAGGCAATGGCGATATCTAATCACTTATGTACAAACTATATTACATCATTGATTTTTGTTGCATATCAACTAATAATCAATCCTTCATGTAATTCCTTCGATAATGCTCTTGCAAAACCATTATCTTCAAACTTTCCTTCTTTTTTTGTTGCAATTTTTCTAATTTTTTCTCTTTTTTTTCTCTTGCTTTTTTTTAAACTATGCTTCAAATCTCGGTGTAGTTTCACCATCTTCACGATCATAATAATTTCGGATAATTCCTTTGATAATTCTTTGTTCTTCGGACTCACCAATAATTGTGATGATAGTAAAATCACATGAGTTGTGACTACTAATATACATTCCCATTTGCAATGTGCAAATTTCCAACCGCACCAAAGATAGAAAATGACACAAGACTTGAAAAATACAAACTTTACACTTTAAGCAACTAGCAACTGTAAAATAAACTTAATCTAACAGGGTAGGCTAAGGTGTAAAGGTGTAATGAAACAAATAATTGGTGTAATTCCTAAAGGATTGGCTCTACGGGTTGTTCTAAGGAATCTTACTCTTAAAGTGAGAGTAAACAAAGGGTTTATACGGGGGTTAACTAACCAGTGTAGTTAGTTAATAAGCAACATGTAAAGGTGATTTGGATGTAATCCTAAAATTTACCAATTTAAACAAGTTACTCTAATTAAATCCATAATACTCATCACTATGGTCTCGAGTGATATACCAAGCCAAGTTCTAAAGTCTACTACATCACCGGCACACTCATAATTATAAAAGTGGGTAAACATTTAGAAACGGATAAGGTTAAATCCTCACAATATCTAACAAGGGTTATTGTGTGCGGGTTATGTAACATGTAATTTCACAAAAGTATGCTTGAATTTTTTTTAAATTTGAGCATAATTTAAATAATTTTAGTGTGAAAATTAGGACAAGTAAACATTCTATTTCCATCCCCCCACTTGAATTAATACAACGTCCTCGTGTAATAATAAAACATTAAATACGGAATTAAAAAGAATTAGAATGAGAAACTCCTCTGAGAGTTGCTCGGTAGATTTACTACAAAGTTGCGATTATTGTGCCGAATTCGTTTGAACAAGCCTCCCTTGAAGTTTCAAGACTCCAACACTTCAACATCTCTATGTTTGTAAATACTTCACCAATATTCGTCGATTTCCTTTAAGTAAGTCATGTGCAAGATATAAGAAAACAAATGCAAATCTATCTCCGTGTATTTGCTGGTTAGATTCAAAATAACAACCTAAAACTGTACAGAAGTTAGACACGTTGTATCCATTCCCCAGGATACCCGTTATTGAATACATGTATACGTTGTATCCTTTATTGAATACGTCGTATAAATGTGGCAAAAAAGTAAAAGACTGAAAAAAAAATTTTTTAAAAAAGATAACGTATCAGATATTGATATGTCCGTATCCCATGGGGTTTGGATATGCCGTATAGACAGTCTGGGAAGACAGACTCGATAAAAATTAAAAATATATTCCGCGTTGTCTCTTGGCAAGCACTTTTGTTTACAGAAAAGTCTTTAAGTTAGACTTGCCCCAATTTATTCCCATCCTTATAAAACAATTTGGGGGTCCGAACGGATGCCAAATGGCAACATACAAATTCTTGTTTTGGAAAATTTGGAATGACATCCTATTGATAATATAATTAGAAGTCATGATATTAAAATTTAATTCCTTGATAAAAGTTTCAATATTGAAAAAATTATTAGATATATCATGACTTGTTTTCAAAAGCTTATTTGACCCATGTGCATAGGCACCATCATGGGTATTTATTACATCAGGTAATGGTTTGACCAGATCAATCCACGACAGAGTAGCCTCAATATCCGATTTTTATCATCACAGTGTCCTCATCCGATTTTGAATCATCATGATAAATTACGTTAAAAGAAAATAGATCATTAAAGTATAAAATATTTTGTTTCTCTTCATCACATTCAGACAATAATGTTTCATCTTTCAAATTAAATTCATCCTTATATTGAGGACTTACAGTAGGTTCAGTTAAGAAATCTGATTTAGACGTTAGAGCATCATTGTAAACAATGGCTGGAAATTCATTCTCAAAATCTTTAAAGAAGTCTAAATCATCAAAATAACTAACCGTAGGCTTGGTGATGGAAGTGAAGGCATATTGACATTTTCATTATCATTTTCTGAATCCGTTTTCAAATCGTTGACAAAAATCACCATTGTTTTACTATACTCCCATAAAGCATGGATATAAAGTAATCCATGCCCAGACATCAAACCGGGTTGCAATTTGAAGTAATTGCAAGCCTTTTAGTAATTCCAAATGACTTAAAATATTTCCTAAGTATTTTATTATTATTATTATTAATTAATTTTAAGCCTTTTAAGTATTTTATTAAATATATATTAATAAATTTTTTTTGTGGCCTATTTACAAAGGATACACTAAGACATTCTGTTTACTCATCCTCTCCTTCTTGAAGACGTCTGAGAGTTTCAGGGGTCAAACTCTTCATGCCTAGGCGTGGAAGAAGAAATTCGAACCGTTCTCTTGGTAATGCTTTGGTGAGAATGTCTGCAAGCTGATAATTCGTTTCCACGAAGTAGAGTTCAACCACTCTATTTTCCACTTGCTCTCGGATGAAATGGTGCCGTATGTCGATGTGTTTAGAGCGAGAGTGTTGGACGTTGTTACAGCAAAGAGCAATAGCACTTTTGTTATCACAGTACAGAGGAATTTTATTGAAGTCAAATCCGTAGTCTTTGAGCTGTGATCGCATCCAAAGGATTTGAGCACAACATCCAGACATGGCGATGTATTCAGCCTCTGTAGTTGATATTGCCGTGCTTCTTTGCTTCTTTGATGACCAGCTAACCAATCTATCTCCAAGAAACTGAGCACTTCCCGACGTACTTCTTCTTGAATCTTGACATCCCGCTGATCTGCATCTGCATAACTGTTAGTGACATGACGTTGTCTTTCGATACCAAAGACCCATTTAATGGTTCCTTTCACAGTACCGAAAACACGTATTGATAGCTTCAAGTGCTTTTTGGTAGGCTTAGCCTGAGATCTAGCAACACATAGCATACAGCGAATACAAGGTCCGGTCCTACTGCCTATAAGTACATTAGAGAGACAAACCATTCCTCTAAATCGAGTTTGGTCAACTGGAATCCCCATGAGATCCTCGTCCAAAGTTTCAATCGATCCACCATTGGTGTATCAACAGGTCAGAGAGATCCATTCCATATTTCTTTAAGTTTCGAGAGCATATTTACTTGGTTAAAAAGATGCCTCTAGGACTTTGAGAAACTTGTAGTCCTAAGAAAAACGACATTTGTCCCATCATTGACATCTGAAATTTGGAGCTCATTTCTTTGGAAAATATGTGACACGCATTATGATCTGTTGAGGCAAAAATGATGTCATCTACGTATATTTGAACAAGTAGAATATGTACCTGATTGCGTGTGAATAACTTTTGGAATCCACGGCACCCTTGAAGAAATTGTTTGGCCAAAAGGAACTAACTTTGATAATGGTGTTCATAACCACCGCCCTTGGGCCTGCTTTAGCACATAAAGGGCCTTCTTCAGACATAAACGTGAGTAGAATATCATGGTCTTCAAATCCTTCAGGCTGACTGACAAAGACTTCTTCTTGAAGATCACCATTCAGAAAAGTTGTAAATTTAGGGGTGTTATAGAATGGTATCAGCGCACTGGTTATAGCGAACTAGGTCGTTTTCAAAACCTGGACTATAACCGTTTTTCGAAAAGTTTTTATGAGTCTTTCACCGTTATCCGATATCCGCGCGCGCGTTGTTCTTGATCCTTAGATGCCTTGTGTGATGCTTTTAATTGCATTCTATGTGTAACACCCTCAAATCTGAGTACGCAGCGGAATGTTGAATATCCGAGGGCGTTACATTTACGGATCAATAGCACAAGATATGAGAACGACCACTAAACGTGTCGTTTGAAAAAGATACATTGGATTAACAAAATACTTGTTTGTTACATAAGCCCATGGCTTCAAATTGTTCAACAATATAAATAAAGATTCCGGTTTATAACAATTGTCCCCAAAATGTAATAAGACCCCAAATCTTAAGTGTTGACTCTTCAATTATTGACTTCCAATGTATCATCGCACCTCGTGCCTTATTGACCTGAAAAACATGCTTAAAACGTCAACATAAAGTTGGTGAATTCATAGGTTTATGTAAATCAATAGTAGGACCGCAAGATTTCCAAGTGTATGATTAAGCAACAAATGCAAACATCATAAAAAGTAATTACGTTTTCCTAAGCTCATGACACTGAAGCTCGACATATATGAATGCAAATATATTTGCCAACAAGTGTCCGTGAATGATGTGCTAACCCCGCAACATCCCAAATTCGACATGGTATGCGTTCGTTCCCAGTGATAGCTAGTCACCCGAACGGGGATTGTCAATCCCTAATAGATCTATTCATAACATTCGCGCCCACATAATGTAATTCCCAATCACATCTATGCAATTAACAGTTCATGATCATGGACATAATGGGTTATGGTAACTTAGGCAAACACGTAATCATGGTATAAAATGTACACTTGCGTCCAATTTGTAAAACAAGCATGTTCTCACCCCAAGGATGTAAATCATTTAAATAACAGTAAAACATGGGGCTATGAACTCACCTTAGAAGGTAGTCCTCTGATTGATATTATATATCCAAGCAGGTAGTGAATCACACCGTCAATTACCTAAGTAAATACGGTCAAGTCTTAGTCTACATATTTAGGGTAACGACTCAATGTATAAACTTTAACAATTTCTAGTTTATATATACGGTTATCACTTGTGTGGTGGTGTACACGTTTATTGTATTCGTTTTCCTCGTTTACTCTTGGGAAGGTGTACGACTATATACTTTTAAGTTTACAAGGTGTTTAAGTATTAATAATAATACACCTATTTCTCATTCGCGTGACTTTAGTTATATAAGTATCCGTATTATAACACGACTAGTCCGATACCATAAGTGTTTATTTAAATCAATTAATTATATAAAATACCCTTAGGTTTTCATTATTGGCAAAAACAGTCCATATAGTTTAAAATAGAATATTTACCGTTTACACCCTCGAGTTTCCATATTGATACGTTTAGTCCCTCTATTTTACAAAAATTACATTTTTGGTTCTTATGAGTTCCAAACAGTCCCTCATGTTTAGGAATGTCAAAAATAGTATTATTAATATACTAGCAGTATTAACAATATGATAGTAGTACTAACTCTGCTAGCAGTACTTTCTGCTAGCAGTACTAAACTACTGGTAATGTTATAGTTTTTACTGGTAGTATAGTCATTACTACTGGTGGCATATTAGTTACTCCTGGTAGTAAAAATGCATGCGTTAGGCTTATTTAAGTTTGCTTAAGCTGTTTGGCTTATTGATAAGCTCTGATGAGCTTATTTTGAGCTTATTGGGCTCGTTGGCCCAACAACCATTTACTGAAAATTAGTACCAAGGTCCATTTAGTTTCGTTTGGTTTTTAAAGGGTATAAGGGCCTATTAAGTTTTCAAGAGCACAAATGTCCTCAATAAGTTCATTTAAAACTGTTAAGTTGGTAATAAGCTTGGGAGAGCTTATTAGAGCTTATCCGAGCTTATTGGGCCCGTGAGCCTAATAATTTAAACCTAAATGTTATAAAAGGGTCCATCAAGCATTACTAGCTCATTTTCTAGGCTTGGCAAGCTTATTAGGGTCTGTTTTGAATCAGCTTATCCAATAAGCATTTAAGCTCTCGCTAATGGGCTGTTGGGCCCGTTTAGGGTCTGAATGGGTCCCGACATGAGTATAAAAATCAAATAAAGACTAAGCTATGAATCTCCTTGAATCGAGAGAGACTTACAATGGTCCTAGAGCTCGATGGCATGTTTAGATGTAAACCCGACTCGTATACACCCAAACATGTATTACTTAAGCTTCAAAGCTTGGTACACCAAATCCTTAGCTCGTACACAACTCTTAACACCCTTATGTTCAATCTTAAAGGCTTCTTCGTGTTCTTAGAAGGAATGTGGGTCAAGTTTGGGTTCGGTTTGATGTAAGCCGAATAAGGTAGGGGGAAAAGAAGAAGTTTATCTTAGTGAGAGAGTTTTGACAGTTTAGAAATGTATTAAGTGTAGTTCTGAGTATGTATTTATAGGTAATAAGCTTAGTCACATCTTCTAGTCCACGAACAAAACCAAACCGTGCCCTAACCTTGTGGTTTAGTGGTTTCTAGTTAGTCACACATAGTTTCTTGCTAAACCACCTAAGTACAACCTTTAATTAGTTAGTTGATGTACAAGATTTACTTAGCTAGTGAAATCTTTAGGTTTTGTGGGTTGGGGCTTGGTAGGCAATGACAGAAGACATGTATTATTAAACCATTTGTTACTTGGCTAATAAAGACATAAGTATTATCCTTAATTTATTTGAGGGATGTACAGTTCTTTAGGATTGTTTAAAGGATTTGATTTAGCTAGTATACAACTAAGGACGATTATGTGGCTGTTCTAGTACCCCACAATTCGGCTATTTATGTTAACTAATACAAGATTATGGTCAATGTTTTGGTGTTAATGGCATTTAAATTGGTAATTGGTTATAGAGTCTAGGTAAAGGTCTAGGTATTACGGGGTGTTGTCCAATGTAATTTATATAATCGCGAAACGTAACCCTATTATGTGACCAATAAATAATAAAAAACGCAAAGTACATAATTAACTCTTAATAATTATTTCTTACATTTGTTTAGATGTAAACCTAATTATGTTGATGACCGATTCTATTCATTGAATAATTTTTAGTCTAACGCAATTAAGCTAAAAGTAACAGTAAAAGAAAACGCGTATCGGTACTAAAATAATTATGACATTAAATAGAGTCGTGACCAAGACATGAAAATGAGAAATAGTTACAACTAAACAAAATATATTGTCAATGCAAAAAAAAAAAATGGTAAACTTAAAGTAAAACAACACTTAAGAAGCTATTTCAATTTATTAAGTACAATACAAACTATTAGGTGGAGATATAAACTATATAAAATATATTGTGATATTTTATTTTAAATACATTATTCTTACAATTACCTGATAATTAATTTAGGTTGCATTGTTGGCTGTTATGTTACTTCACTCTTTGTTTGATTGATACTTACATTCGATACTTTCACGTTGAGTGAGTTTTCATGTCCCCATATTTTTTTTACTTCTTTTTAACTATTTTGGGGGATAATACATGCGTATTTACAAACTCATTTACATACTTGTTTTCACAGCGAACTTACAAACTCGTTTAAATACTCGTTTACAAACTCGATTACATGATTGATCCTAAACTTGTTTACATACACGTTTTCATAACTCGTTCACAAATTCGTTTACATGATTGATTCCAAACTCATTTACATATACGTTTTCATACTCATTTACAAATATCGAGGTGAGATACATTGTTTATTTTACAAAAGGACACAAGTACAATACTTTTCAATGTTTATAATAATTACGTAGCGTGCCTAAGTAGCGAATAACCCACAAAGCCCACTTCATGATCTTTAAATAACTCGGTGTATAACGCGTGTTGTTTATACATAGATCAATTTGGGATTTGACATCCTCCGTCTAATTCTAACAAGGCCAACGGACGTATACCATAATGAAATTTAGATGTTTACAGGTTTGTCAACTTACATTGGGGCATTAAATTGCAAGCCACACATACAAGTCGTATCTTCAGTGTCATGAGCTTATGCAGTCGTAATTACATTTTGTGATATTGTATGTGTTAAAATTGTCATACGTTTTAAATCTTGTGTTGACACTTTTAAGCATGTATTTCTCAGGTGCATAGGATGCTTGACATTACTGATGTAAATACGCATGTATTATCCCCCAAAATAGTTAAAAAGAAGTAAAATAGGGGCCATGAAACTCACCTCAAGTGAAAGTATCGAATGTAGTAACAATCAACAAAGAGTGACGTCACAAATAGCCGGAAAGCAACCTAATTAATTATAGGCCGTGTAAGAATAATGTATTTAAAATAAATACAACAATGTATTTTATATAGTTATATCACCACCTAATAGTTTGTGTTTAACTTTATAATCAAAATAGACGTGGGGGGGGGGGGGTGTTTACGTTAAGTTTACCACTTTTATTATTTTTGCAACGACAATATATATAGTTTAGTTAATTTATAAAATAATATTTATAAAGTTTTAAACCGCGTATAAATATTATATAAGTGATGCTAAAATATTTCCTAAGGTTTTTACAGTTCAAACGGACCGAAAATGTCTGAAAATATAATTTTACTATTCATGTCAGGAAAAATAGTGTAGAAATTTATAACACTTTCTAAAAAATAGTCCAACTTTGCTTTGGTTTTACTCATCCGTTACACACATTTAGGCCTCAAAACTCGCAATTATATAGCGAAAAATCATTCTAAACAAGTTTCTAATTTTATACTTAAGCCGATTCGGACCCGAAAGCCCTCAAAAACACGAATTATAATTCTGCTAGATTTATTCCAAAAAACTGTTTTGCCGGTATTGTTTCAAATCTAGTTTTGGCCATAACTTATTCGTTTTAAGTCCGTTTTTAGCGTTCTTTATATGCACGAAATCGTGTTAAGATGTACTAACACATTTTTAAGGTTTTGGCTCGACAAAAAGTTCGTACCCTACACGTGAATAGGATGCTTGACATAAATTATGTGCATTGGAGTCCAAATTTTATAAAGATTACATTAATGGATTTCTACATACATTCAAACAATCAAATCTCGTTGTATTGTTTTCAGTCTTTCGGTTGATGCAACTTTGGGACAAATGTTATAACAAGTTCAATTTAAATTAAATCAATGAGATTACTTTTCAAACGACTCATTTAGAGGTCGTTCTTGTGTAATATATTTATGAAGTAACACTCTCGGACATATTTCCGCTGCGACCCATTTTGGGGGTGTTACAGATTGGTATTTAGAGCCAAGGTTATAGAGAACTAGGTTGCATATTTTACCTAGACTATAACCATTTTAAATATTGTATCACGTCAAACTTTTTCTTGTGCATACACACTACTTGCTTACTTGCTTACACTACTCGCTTACATGACTTTAAATATATATATATATAAATAATATATTATTATGATGTATATATGTATATATATATATATATATGTATATATGTATATATATATATGTATATATGTATATATATATATGTATAAATGTAATATATATATTATATATATATATATATATATATATTATATAAAAATATAAATACCAAAACTATATATATATATATAATATAAAATATGTATATATATAATAGAGAGAGAGGAGGAGAGAGAAAGTTGTGATTGTTCCCTCCGAGTAGAAGGTGTCCCAGGACTTGATGGTTTGAGTAGAAATCCTAATTACGTCGAGTGGAGAGGCCTTAGTGTTCAACGCACCACGTCCATCCTTATGGAATCCATCTGGACAACTTACCCTTAAACTTTTTCCAACCCCGGAGAAGAGAACTTCGAGGATACGCGATAGACATTTTTTTCCCAATAATCATCAAACTTTTGCTAATATGGTAATTTGGGATGGGGAGGTACACTGATGTCTTTTGAAGACCGTTTTAGATATGAAGGGGGCTATATATATAAATAAATATATATAATATATATATATAATATAGCACCCCCTTCCATAAATGCCACCATAAATATTTACAAAAATATATATATATATATATATATATATATATATATATATATATATATATATATATATACATATACACACACACACACACACACACACATATATATATATATATATATATAAGTCATGTATACTTACCTCTCTTACCGTATATTTTTACACTTATTAATATAAGGAGAAATTATTTATATAAATACAAAACTTTTCTCAAGACATTATAATGACACGATGGTCCATTAAAACATTTTATGATTTTACATCATACTGTATTACATAACATTGGTTGGAAAAACATTGTTTTATTCTTATCTAGTCGCCAGTCCGTCATCCCCATTAGTTACCTTACCCATTCCACACCAAGTTTGAACACCCCTCCCTCAACTGCTTGAAAACACTACGTCATCTTGTGACCACGACTACCAAGTGACACCTAGAGTAACTTTTCTTTCTTAGACTCTATTACTTGTAAGATTCGCATGTTCGTAACTTTCATTCAAATTTTTGTTGTATGTGTGGATGATTTAAATTATCTGTCAAACTCATGTGTCGTGAAAACTTCGTCGATTTTACTTTAATTCTCTATTTATTCATGCAAGCCACTCCCTAAAAACACTATAACCTTATAAGCATTTTTTACATCACCTTATAAAACATTTTACTATCACACGATAAATAATCTTTACAAGCTTAAGAATAGATCTTGAGTTGGGATTAACAAAATATAAGTATGATTTGCTCTGAAGAAAGAAAATACAGAAAACTAAACACGGAAACGAAATACGAGAATTAAAGTCTGCTACTGTATCAGATGATCGATAAGCCATATTCAATGAATTTGAATACGCTGTATAGATCTGTTGAAAAGAATACGCTGTATTGGTTTAGAAAGGTTGATACGCCGTATTCAATTTGACTGAATATGTCGTATTTATTGTTCGGCCAGAACATTAAACAAAAAACAAAATTAAAACATAAAAGATAAAACACACACAAGGTCACAAAAATAAAAACAAGCAGGTAAAATGGATGATCCGACTCAAAGACTAAAAAATTAAAAATTTTACACTAATTAATTTACACTAAATATAAATTAATTAAAAATTAGAACTAAAATACTAATAAAAATAAAAATTAACAATTTCACTTCCCGGCAGTGGTGCCAAAAACTTGATGTGTCGTTGTGCGTAGGTATTATTTATTATCAAGTATTATATTTATATTTTGTCGAAATTACCTAAAAACAACACTAACGGGCAGTGTACTTGATCAGTTGTAGCTTCGTTGGTAAGTAGGGTGTTGATCACTAAGAGCGAGAACGTAATTCCTAAGTCTATCAGTATTTTAGTTATCTATGTTAGATTTAATCTATCTAATCTATGTTAAACCCATGCTAAACCTAATTCTAACGGATAAGGGGGGGTTTTCAGTCTGCGAGACTGGCACAGGTTTGGTGGTGACTTAAATCTACTTCCGCTACCAAAACACACGCAAGACAACAATCAAAAGATAGAAGAGCGATCAAGCCAATTATAAAGAAACTGTATTAACCATGATTAATCAAATAAAACGTTGGTTTATTTATTTAGTCTAATGAATGACTTATTTCGAAGGTTACATCTTTTTTAGATTTAAGCGGTACTTCTTCCTAAAACCTAGACACGTCTTCTGTCACAATTAAACGCATCTGCATAGAGTATTTTCCTTGCTGAGTAGGTTTTTCGCTAGCAGGTTCAAGTTTAATGGCACATTCCTGGTTAGTGAGATTATGTGTGGAGATTAATTGAGCGAGGTGATTTATATTTTCCTCAAGTCTCTTTATTGAAGAATCATGATCGTTGAGGTTCATTTCAGTATTTATCATGAATTTCTTCATCCATTCGTTGAGAACATCTTGCCTCTTGCATGATTCCTTTAGATAGTGTTCAAATGTGTCCTTGAGGTTAGTTGGGTGAATGTTTGGTTTAGGGTAGGATTTGTCGTAACTGATCTCACTAGTCCTTATACTTTTGATTTCTTCATGGAGGCTTTTCTTTTCTCCGTTCGTATTAATTTTACGAACATCTATTTTGAGCTCATCCATTTCATGGTTTAGGGCTTTGAGTTTTTCGGTAATAATACCGAATAGAGTTGGAGTATTTTTTTCGCTTTCCTCATTGTGCCATTTATAGGAGTGCTCAGCCAATTCTTGAATTGATTTCAACACCTCCGAAGCTGTAAGCCCAGTAATAAGACCATTAGAATCAACAATTCGTCGAGTCTGGCCCTTTTTGGTAAAAGGGAATTCCCCCAGTAAAATATATTACACCAAAAAAATCAGTTAAGTACAATGGAATGTGGCTGAATACCACATTAACCTCAAGCATAGAGCTCGAACAACCACTAAAGACTTGGGACATGCCCCAATCTATCCTACCACAATAAATACTCTAACAATAGCACCAATAGGGAAAAACCATTTAAGGGTACATAAAGCAACAAAAACTTCCCACTTCAACAAGCTATACGAAAAACCAGCCCACATCAGCTTGCTATCCATAAGAGATTATACGAGTAGAGCTCATAAGCGAGTTAGGCAACTTCCACATATGACAAAGCAATTGAACATTGATCGTCTTCTTGAACTTACATGTAAGCAGCTTAAGACGAACGTTTGTCTTAATAATAACAATCACCTGGTCACACGATCTCTTCTGAAGAAGAGCCTTTCATTACGTTCTTGCCATATAAAATAACATGAAGCAGCTAAAATAAGTTTAGTAACCACACATCTAGCTGACCTCATCTTTGCCAACGGAATGAGATAATTCACAATTGAATTCAAGCCATTTGGAAGATTAGGAATTCCGGTTAAACATTTAACTGAATCCCATACCTGCATGGAAAACCTACATTCGAAAAATAAATGATCATGCGAGTCAGGTTGTGTCTCGCACAAAGGACATTGAAGCAGGTTTAAGTTAGTACTAGTACTAACATCCCATTGCCTCAAAGAATCTTGGGTCTTGAGTTTCCGTTTAATAACCATCCAAAGAAGAATAGCATGGCGGGGGATTTGTTGAGAAAACCAGACCACATGAAACCACTCAACCATATTACTTCTCGGCCTAATATTTTCCCAAACAGCAGAAACAGAAAATTCCATCTCTATATTCTCTAAATTCCCCCAAACAAATCTATCCATAGAATCTGATAATTGAGGCACCACAAGGTTGTTCAGCATAGGGTATTTTGAGCTCCACTCGTTCGGCCAGCCCCAAGTGTTATCAATAATAATATCGGACACCTTATCATTTAGGCTAAAACCAGCCCTATATATATCCCTATTCGAAACCATAACAGTAAGCGGGCTTATTGGGCACCAATTATCAAACCAAGCAAAGACATCTTTACCATTTCCCAACCGGGACCAAATAAAAGGACGAATAACTTGGCGAACTTGTAATATCTTACGCCAACCCCAAGACATCTTACCACGGAACGGAATATCCCAAAAAGATCGACCATTAAGTTTATAAGAGTGAATCCAAAGAACCCACAAAGATTCCCTACGCGTGAGGAGACTCCAAATATGGGAAGAGATGAGAGCCTTGTTAAAAGCTTCAAAACGACGAATACCAAGACCACCCTCCTTTTTAGGTAAACAAACTGATTCCCACGCAACCTTAGCTTTCCCCTTACTCATCTCACCTTGACACCATAAAAAACCTCTCATTGCCTGCTCTAATTCAAGCATAAGACGAGAGGGGATAATAAAAACTGAGGCCCAATAGAGGTGCATAGACCCAAGGACCGATCAAATAAGTTGAGCCCTACCCGCAAGAGACAAAGACTTATTCTTCCAATCATTAATTATGCCTTTAATCTTCTCCATTAATTCGGAGCAATCACGATATAAAAGCTGAGAAGGAACCAAAGGCACTCCTAAATACTTAACATGAAGAGTACCTTCTTCAAAAGGTAGAACGTTGAGGATACCTAACTTAACATAATTAAGCACATTACAAAAATAGGCCTTACTTTTAGGTAAGTTGGGAGTCAGCCCCGATACATTTTTAAATTCCTCCATAGAATCCATAATAACACAGGCCGAGTTTACATCACCATGAGCAAACAAAAAAAGATCATCAGCAAAACATAGATTTATAATATTAAGCTTGGAGCAATACCGATGATATGTGAATCCATTAAATCATGAGCTCTTTTGTTTAACATGAGCGTAAGCACCTCCATCACAAGGGTAAATAAATAAGGAGACATTGGGTCTCCTTGACGTAACCCTCATTTTCCTTTAAAATAACCATGAAGACATCCATTAATGCTAATGGAGAAAGAAGTAGACGTAACACATTCCATAATCCAACCAATCATACGGGAATGAAAACCAAACCCAGCTAGAATCTCTTTCAAAAACTTCCAATCAACCGTATCATAAGCCTTTTGGATGTTTACTTTAAAGGCACATCTCGCAGGACCTCTATCCAAATGGTAATTATGCAACTCCTGGGTTAGAAGAATGTTATCTGATATACGTCTCCCGGGCACAAAAGCCGACTGGTTTAGACTAATCAAATTTGACAAACTTTCCTTCATTCGATTTGAAATGATCTTGCTAATACATTTAAAGAGAACATTACAGCAAGATATTAGGCGATAATCATTAATTCTCAATGGAGTAGAGACCTTCGGAATTAAAGCAATAATTGTATGGTTAAATTCTTTAAGGAGAACTCCATTAGTGAAAAATTCCTTTACAGCCTTAATCACATCCACCGCTATAATATCCCAAGCTTCCTTGAAGAACGCGGCAGAGTAACCATCAGGCCCCGGGGCTTTATTATCACCTTTAACCCGTTATAAAAAGTATTTACTTTTTGATGATCGTTAAGATCATGAAATGGGCATTTAAAGAGGAGGTCGTTATATCTTTCCCAAGTGTGAAATAACAATTCTCCATCTTCCTGCTTAAAACTACGGATTTTTCCTAGTTGTTCAAGTATCATAGCAGGTGGACAAAATCTTTGGATGAAGCCTTGTTTTAATTCATTCCAATTCTTTGCAAGTTCAGGAGATGTTCTGTCGAACCATCTTTTGGCTACCTGTTAGGGTAGAGGGAGTACCCGTAAGAGAGCGGAATCATTTGTGTTGAACAAACTAGCAACTTCGAGTACTTTTCCGATATGCTCGATTGCATTCTCAGTTGAGCTTCCTGAGAAGGTAGATTTATGTAACTCTCTTAAAAATTGTCCTTTGATTTCAAATGTAGTATCCTCAGGATTTCTGATTCTTTTGCTTGTGTTGTTAAGATTAAGAGTAAGATATTGTTCAAGTGTGAGGGTTTCGATGTCTATTTCTCCAACATCTTCAGATTCAGATTCGGATGACTCAGATTCATAAAAAGTATAGATGTTGTGAATTGGAGCCGGTGAAGTGTCTCTTCTGGCTTGAAACTGTCTTTCAGGATTAGCAAACGGTGTAGCCATCCTGGAGTTACTACTTCTAATTTTCATAAGGAAAAGAAATTAAAAATAATTTGTAGTCCCCGGCAACGGCGCCAAAAACTTGATGCGTATTTTACTTTAAAATACATTTTATTTAAGTTTTAAATTTATAAAGCTCGATTCACCTGACAAGCGCACTAACGGGCAGAGAACCCGATCGTGAGTAGTGTAGAGATGGTAAATCTGAGGTCGTCCCAAGAGCTAAGTGTCAATTAGTTTTAATTTGAATTGTCACATTTAAAAAGGGTTTTAAGTTGATTTTATGAAATAACAAGAAAGTAAATATGTGAAAAGTAAAAGTAGTAGAAGATATCAGGGAGAGAAGCGTGCTAGCCTAGCCATTTCATTACTACCGTTATAACTATGTTTTCCGGTGCAAGGGGTACTGCTGGGGTAAATCATAGTGGTTTCTTAAGTCGACCAAAACTGAATAGATATCTTTAGTCTGCCCTATAATTCCTGCGATCCTGAATCCCCCAAAAGTCATGAAGGTAGGACAACTAGGTATAGTTTATAGTGATAATCCCCTTCTATCCAAGAACTAGTTAATAACGTGATGGCAAGTTATTAACCCTCTCTGAAAGAGTTCCTATGCTTTTTAAGTATATTAAGTGATAGAGGCGGTAACTTGGTTAATCCCTACACTAGGGATAGGGTTTTAAACCTACCTTAGTACAACTGCTAATCACTATGTCAAGTGGTAATCTAATAAAGGATTAAAAGATTAAGACCACCGCAATACTACAAATCCTTGGTTATTCGATAGTAACGATAATCCAACGAAACCATGATCTAAAGTGAAACAAATGTACTACGATATAGTAGATTCATGACTAGGCTAGCACTTGAAGTGCTTAGCCGCTCATAGCAACAACAAAGTAAGAATTAATAAAGATAATCATGGATGGAAAACTCATAATTCTTACAGAAGCGATTTATAAACGATTAAATACAAAAGTAAGTTAAGTGTGATCTCCCTTGGACTTCTGATGGAATTCTTAGAGCTATGGAGGCCTTGATCACCCCTTAGATTTATGGTAGAATGGTTGATGTTAAAGTGGCTGAATGAGGCCTCTATTTATAGATTTTGAATATGTTACGGCGTAACCTTTTAGAGGTTTACACCGTAAACTGCTGACGTGCACTTTCCATCTTCCAGGCTTAAAGGATGTTACGGCGTAATCAAGTGTCCACGTTACGTCGTAATGCTAACACAGATGTCTTAGCCTTCCATAATAAAAATGTTACGGCGTAAACCTTGCGTGTGGTTACGCCGTAATCTTGTTGGGTGACGTGTCTTGCCTTGAATAGTTTACGGCGTAACACTATCACAGGGGTTACACCGTAAAGTCTTGTAAGAATCCGTGTGTTCTTCATTTTTTGGTCCTTTTCTTGTGTTTCTTGTCACATACTTGCATTTTAATTTTTACCTGAAAATAATGAAATAACCATAAAAGTATATAATTCAAGTATTTATAAGACAATTTCAAGTAGTTTTAGGGGAAAATTGACACTAAAAAGTATCAAATATTTGATGTTATCACATTAATTTTTTCATAATCCATTACAAGTGATCAACTTATTCCACTCTTTAGTGAAGAACACTAACGAAGACATGAAGCTTCAAGTGTTATTAGTTTAGTTGTGTTATCACGGTTGTGATTATCATTTATCTTGTATCTCTTGTGTTGTGTGTTGTATGTATCATATGTGTATGATAGGTTAGTATTTATGCCATAAAATACGTAGTGTGTTAGATTGGTTCTATCTCGAAGTAGAACTCGTTGTTTAGCTTAGTACCAGAAAAAGTGTAAGCGACGTGTACGGTTTTCTTTGCCTAAAGGGAGCTTGTTCACATAGTGAAGAAAACTCTCAAGTTGGGTACTTGGGGAGTGGAGTGAGGAGCTTCGTAGCCGAACCACTATAAATCAATGTGTCATCGGTTTGATCTTTCTTATCCATAAAAGGGAGCTTGTTTATACTTCGTAGATTACTTATTTACTTATTGCATTGCTATCATATACACTTGTGTATATCTCTTGAATTCACATAAGTTGACAATCTAAGTTTTATTAATAAAACGGTAAAAACTATTCAACCCCTACCCCCTTCTAGTTTCAACAGAACGGTTGGGC
>BQNB010012990.1:8831-78056 GCA_026074375.1 Tanacetum coccineum | reverse complement strand
TGCCCGCCTACCCTGTTCTTTCCTTTCTTACACTATCTACCCTGTCTTTTCTAGAATAATAATTAGAATTAATATTTTTCAAATTAGTTTTATAAATTAGGGTTTATAGTTTTAATCAATAAAATTAGTGTACAATTAGGACATAAAAATTAGGGCTTTTTGTTCTAATAAATTTCTGCACTCTTTTAGCATCTTAAAACCATTTTTCTATATTTTTCTCATTTGATTTGTATTTTCTAGGAATTAAAATAGACTTTAGTGATTTACTTTTTCTTAGAAAAATCATAAAAAATAGAAAAACAGTTGAAAAATTAAAATTCTTTTTGCAATAATTTTCTTTTTAAATCTAGTATTTTTGAAAAATAAAAGTAAAATTTTAGTGATAATTTTTAGAAAAAGTTTATTTTTGATTAATTCATTAAACTTTGAAAATTCATAAAAAATTCAAAAATAGTTAAAAAATTCTAATTCTTTTTCCTAAAATTTTCATTTTAAATTTGTGATTTTTAGGTATAAAATTTGTTAAAAGTTGTGCCTTAGATTTTAAATTTCAGTTTTAGCTCGCATTATTACGTTTTGTACATTTAAATTTCGTGCTATTCCATTGTTTTTAGTTTGTGCTATTGTATTTTGTAGTGTAATCAACAAATCAAAAATCTTTTATCATTCTTAACTCGAATCCGAATTATTCCTAAATTCTCAATTCACGATTTCGTTGGGACACGACCCGAGGAACAGTACTTCCCGGATAAAAATATACGAATTGTGTTTTCTTTTGTGAGATTTTTACCTTATATTTCTCTTGTTTGAGAAGTATTTTGGAAAGAATTCTTACGAGATTAATACTATATAAGTATATTAAATTTGTTTTTCTACCACGAACCAATGGCCTAGCGCGCAGGAAGGTTACTTTGGGAATATCCATGGCCTGGGCTAAGGGGGTAACCACAGGGACCTTGGTACGATATGAGACGTCTTGTGGTCGTTTGCTGGGTATTTGTATGATTGATTGGATTTGCATGTTAGCCTGTATGATAGTTCATTTATTGTCTTGCAATGTTTTCTTTATTATCACAGTAATTTACAGTTGGATTTAATTATCGTGACTTAAACCTATGACTCTCACCAACATTATGTTGACGTTTTAAGAAACATTTTCATATAATCTTCTTAAGGATAAGGAAGTTAGGAGGGGTGGCTAGTAAGACCGTAGGCATTGCATGCGAAGTCTATTTCCTAGAGTTTTTATATTTTTTTGGCATTTAAATTGTTTGCTATTTGATTGTTTATTAGATGTTTAGACTTTTGAATCATGTTTCCTTGTGGTATGAATTTTCTTTCGTAATGCAAGACCCCTTTATCTTGTGTTAGATATTGTCCTGACACATTCTGTCTCATTTGTTTATCTATTTCATTTAGTTCTCTCTATTGTTGACACCATTGTGTTGTGATGATATCCATGATGTTACGCCTTGTGTTTTCGCCTTGGCGGGGTGTGACAATTAATACGAATACTCTAACTAGTATTAGGGTTACAAAACCTTGAAGCTATGACAATTATATGAATGACTTGTTTTTGGTACATTAAATTCTATATCCTAGGACCTCCTTTTATACACTAAATAGTCCTAATAGGATTACAATATATTCCTAAAACTTAGAATATTCTCTATAATCTACTCTATAAATAACTCATACTTATCTCGTAAGTAATCTTGATCTCCAATCAATCTTTATCATTTCTTCTGTCTTTATCCATCCCTTGATAGTAAAAACTCTTTCAGCAGTCTTAATCTTTGAGCAGTTGTAACTTTGTACCAACAGCTTTAACTTTGAAATAATTTAGCCCTTTCTTCAATGGTCGACTCTTCTTGTTCTCTTGTTTGCAATCTTTCAGCTAATAACTGATCAGCCTCAATCTTTGCTTAAATGTCATTCCATTCTTCAATTAATGCAACATTGGCTTCTTGTTCTTTTTTAGATTTTTCTCTAGTAAGTCTTGCTTCTTCTTCTTCTTTAGCTTATAGCCTGAAGGCAAGTTCTTTATCAAGCCTGATTTGATCTTTCTTCTTTATAGGCTCCTTGGGTTCTACCATATTCCCTTTACCTTTATCCTAAACTTTTGATAGTAGTTGTTGAGGTCTTGTTCTTATTGTAGATTCACTCCGCTCTTCTATCACAACCCCTTTGACTTTGGGTTTTGCACTTCTGATCGCTATTAAAGTCTGAGCAAGAGTCAACTCATCACCAATTCTAACTTCAATTGGACTGACAGTACTAACCTCAACACTAGCAGTAGTAACTACTTCACCAGTAGTAGTAACTGGATCAGCAATACTAACTTCCTTTTTCAGCCACATTAATCTCTTTTTCAGCCATATCCTGTTCTGAAAACACTTCTTCGTCATCAAGAACTCCTGTATCAAACATTAGATCATCACCATACATCCCCTGAGTTTCATCAACTAATGTAATCTCTGCATATGCGTGTAATATACACCAATTTATGTTGATCGATCTAATGATCTCAGGGTAGCCTTACAATGTGTGTTTCGTGTCTACGCTATGACAGTCAATAGCCCATACCTGATCACCCCCCTTAATACTAGAATTCTATCTAGAGGAACTACACATAATTCCTGATAAGCATGCGTGATCAATCCCCCCCGCCCTTCGTACCCTCGACTATCTCTTACATTTTGCCCACGATTCCTGCGCTATACTCGTCGCCCTTGCACACCATCACCTTCCTATTACTCTAAATAGTCTTTGACTCTCAATTGTTAAATTGTTATATCCCCTGAGCTTGACGCAGTCTTTTGTGCTTCTCAAAGTCTAAACTCTTTGTTTTGCTATTAGGTACAAAATTCCATACAATTCCCGTAAGTTTCTGGTTTATCCTCACCACTTTGACAGTTATGTTTCACTATTAGCGAGCAGTGGCTATCTTTGGAAAGTTTAATATTTGTCTCAAACATAGTATTGAGCAGAAGTATACCCTTGGTTTCTTAGCACCCTGGGACCATCTACCTGAAAATAGTTCCTGTGGTAATTGGTTCATTAGTGTTGCATTGGATCGGGTCTTTTTGATGTACCACTATCCTTGTTTGCTTCTAAGCTAGTAGCCAGTAGTGGGGCCCTTACCATATAACTGTCATCCTTCTCCTTTATTAGACAAGCCTACTACTAAATGTTTGTGGGGACCATAGTATGAGTGTATCTCAGTGTCCTTTCTCTTTGGCTTCCTAGGTATTTGTTTCCTTTGAGGTTGTGATGTTCATGGTTGAGTAATGGTGGGTGTGTGATGGGGATCAGTTGGTATTACTAAACCTTCACCCATTTCTTCTTGAGCTTGTACCATCATTGTTGGAAATAATAGTGTTTCTCTTCCAGAAAATCCTTTCCCTACCCCTCTCATATTCCCAAATATATTCTTAGTGTGAGAGAGTGTAACATAAATCCTCTTGTGACTTGACATCCCTTCCAGTTATTTCTCCAAAAAAACTTGTACAAATCTTGGGAACATTAAGAATTTGCTAGACATATTCTCCAAGTTCTTCACCATTACTTTCAATAATATACTTGAAATGTTAAAACTTCTGGTTTGATAGCTAAACAAATAATTGCTGAAAGAAGCCATAGTGCTACTAAATACATTCCATGCAGTAGTCTTAGCACTTAGGCATTGCAAAACAGTATGAATAAGGAATTTCCATTATGGGGAAAATAATGCCTTATACAAAGTAAGCTTCTGTGAAAGTTTTTCATACCCCATCCTTGTAAGTTCTTCAAACAATGTTAGCATTTGGCAAACATAGCCATACTTCCTCATCATTCAGTTGAAGGTCACCTCTTAAAAGATTGCTTCAGTAATAATAATCTTCTTGCCCATTCTTACTACAGGTTGTAACTGCACTTTCCCATTAACCGTTTTTCGCATTGACAGTAGACACAGACTATTCAATTGGCCACGATGTATACAATATAGGATCGACGGTTAATAGCTATTATTTATGATGTGCGCATTAAAGAAAAATCCACAATTGCATATAACCCTCATTTCTGCGGGTTTAGACCACAACAATGAATACCAAATTATGGAGTATCAGCAAAGGTGAAGGTCGTCATTGTGTTGGGGTTTTGATGATGAATGATTGAAAATTGAGTTAGGGTTTGGATTAGAGAGTATATGAGTGAATGAATTCGAATAAATGAGTGGACTGAACCCTTGAAATCGAAGTATGTATGAAAGTTCCATCAGCAACATCTATCGTTCACCAAGCAAATAGTAAGCTTTATGCAACTAACAGCATTAACTTTTTCACCTGCAGTTGTAGTTTATGTGCATAACAGCTTTAAACTCTTCATAAGCAGTTTAAGTTCTGCTAGCAGCATTAAACTTTCAACAGCAGTAGTAAAGTTATGCCTAGCTGCATTAACTTTTACCAGCACTTTATTTAAGTGTATGCCTAGCATCATTAATTTATGCCTAACGCATTTAAGTTATGCCTTGAGATTACTTTGAGATACCAGATAATCCATATCCATTCCAGCACTCTGTCTGTTTTTAATAAATTTAACTCTCTTTCTGTTTTTCAACTCACCACTTCTCTCATTTCTTTTACTCACCAAAACACTCTGTCTGTTTTTATTCCACACATCTCTCTTTCTATTTTTATTCTCACTAACTCTCTCAATTATTTTTCTCACCAAATCTCTCTTTCTGTTTTTATTCTCACTAATTCTCTCAATTCTTTTTAGCTCACAATTCTCTCTATCTGTTTTTGCTTTCTCTCAATTCTTTTTAGCTCATAATTCTCTATAATTAAGACTTTAAAGATTAAGCATTCCAATACTAGCAATCAGATATTGAAATCTACTTACATTAAATGCTTTTGTAAGCAAATCTACAACATTCATGTCAGTATGAATCTTGATCATTTGAATTAGCTTCTTTCATTGGAATCTCTAATAAAGTGATGGTGCCATAATCTCATGTACTTTGTTTTTTTAATGAAAAAACACATGGTTACTTATATGCATATAGTACTTCAATATCAATATAGTGCTTTGTATGTATATGTTATACCCATAATCAAGCAATTAATTTTGAATCCATAGCACTTGGAACAGCAAACTTGAAGCAGCTACATATTCATGTATTGTTGAATGCAAATATCTAATTACTTGTTCAAGAGGATGATCTTTATGAATCCTTGTAGTTGGAATATGACTGACTTGGATTGTTGTATCCAAATTGTTCATGTTAGCCACTGCACCATCATCCTCATCATCATTTGAGAAGTCAAATATGCTAATATCTTCTAAAGCATGCATATTTGGATCAACTGGAAGTTCTTTGTTCATATTTTCACCAACAGTATTAACTCTACTTGTGTTAGCAGTATTATCAGTTGGACTAACAGTATTAACTTTGTTAGTGTTGTTAACATTAGCATCCTTCTCTTGATCATTTTCTTCCTTCTCTTGATCATTATCAGCCTTCTTTTTAACATCTCCTGAAGGTTTAAATCTAACATCAGGAGAGCTCTTTGAACTTTGAGAGAATGGTGGATCAGCAATCCACAATGGTAGTAGAATGTAATCTTTGCCAGGTACTGTCTCCATTCTAGCTTTACCTGTATCATCACATACTTTTGTACCTGCATTACCATTAGACTGATTTCCTGCAACAACTGGCTTATAATTCATTGACTTTGTTAGTGCATCAATATCAAAAAGCCAATTTGGTCCACTTCCTGCAATATTTGGTGTATTCTCACTAAACTAAACATGCAGGTTCTCTTCAACTATCCTAGTTCTACTGTTGAATACTCTAAATGCTTTACTATTGATTGAGTACCCAATAAAGAATCCTTCATCAACCTTACCATCAAACTTGCCTAAGTGATCTGAGGTATTGAGAATTGTAACAGGACACCCAAATGGTCTCATGAAGCCTAAAGCTGGCTTTCTACCAAGAAAAAGTTCATAAGGGGTCTTGTTATGAGGCTTAATTACTACTACCCTATTTTGCACATAGCAAGCAGTATTAACTGCTTCAGCCCAAAAAGTAGTAGGTAACTTAGAATCAGCTAGCATTGTCCTATCAGCCTCAATTAGTGTTCTATTTTTCCTCTCAGCTACTCCATTTTGTTGACGAGTTTTAGCTATACTAAATTCTCTCTTAATACCTTTTCTCTCACAAAACTGATTCATCTCATTATTCTTGAACTTAGTTCCATTGTTACACCTAATTACCTTAACCCTTTGATCTATTAGATTTTCTACTCCAGTTATAAAGGACTTAAGAATGCCACTAGTCTCATCCTTAGTAGCTAGAAAGAAAACCCAACTAAACCTACTGTAATCATCTGTGACAACTAGGCAATACATCTTTTTCATTAAGCTTTTTACAAATGTTGGACCAAACAAATCCATGTGCAACATATGTAAAGGTTGGCTGATTGAACTTACTATTTTGGACTTACAAGAAGCTTTATGTTGCTTTCCCTTCTGACAAGAAACACAGGTTTGATCATTTTCAAAAAGTTTTGAAGGTAAACCTCTTACAAGATTTCCCTTAACCAGTTTATTCATAGTTTTGAAATTTATGTGTCCAAGCCTTCTATGCCAAAGTTTAGATTCATCAGATGTGGCTTTTGCAAAGAGACAAGTTATACCTCCTTTAGGAACAATATTCTTTAAATCAACACTATACATATTGTTCTTTCTAGGAACCTTAAGTAAAACATGACTTTCATCAGTTAACTTAAAGTTTGGAGATAAAACAATACATTCAGTGTCATTAAAGAGAACACTATTCTTTTTGTCACACATTTGTGAGACACTAAAGAGGTTAAACTTTAACTCTCTTACAAAATACACATTCTCAAAATCTAAATTACCTGTTTTGATTGTACCTCTACTTGTGATTTTCCCTCCTTTGGGGTTACCTCCAAAGGTAACATATCCTCCATTAATTTTTTCAAAGTCAGTAAGATAGGACATGTTCCCTGTCATGTGCCTTGAGCATCAACTGTTAATCACTCCTTTCTCCTGCAAATCTTGCTGTGGATTGCCATGCACACGAGGTAAGAAAATCAGTCTCTTTTGGTGACCCAAGCCATCACTGACTTGGATCTGCCTTGTGCATCAATATAATCAAACTTTTTTAGGGTGATTGATGCACTGTTATGTTTAGAAATATGGTCTAAAACTTTGTTCTTTGGTTTTCAAACCCAACATGTTGAGGCCTTAACAGCATTAACCTGGTTTCCCTTAACAGCATTAAGTACTGCTTTTGGCCTAGCAGTATTAACCCGGTTTCCCTTAATAGCATTAAGTACTGCTTTTGGCCTAGCAGTATTAACCTGGTTTCCCTTAATAGCATTAAGTATTGCATTTGGCCTAGCAGTATTAACTTTTTGATTGAGATTTCTATTTTTAGTTGTTATTTTGTTGTTAAGGGGCCTTCTAACAGTTGAATGTGCTTTATTAAAAGCATTTGTCATTGGTCTTGCACTATTCACTGTTGTTTTGGGTTGAGCAGCATTAATTGGTCTAGCAGTAGTAAATGATACTAGGCCTGACCTCATTAATACTTCTTTTGGAACCATGTTCCTTTTAGGACTGGGGTGAGTCATTCTAGAAAAATTCTGGTGATTCACCCTTTGAGTATAGTTCCACACTGGTTTTATCATCTTTTTATTATTAAACTATCTCTGATGGTTATCACAATCATACTACAGATGATCAAAACTTCCACAAACATAACAAGCTTTGTTAAAAAACTCAAAATTACTTCCTAATCTTTGAGACATCATGTTATTCCAGTTTCTTTGATTGCCTCTAGGAGTGTGAGTGTTAAGCCTATTTTGACCACCTTGTTTAACAATTGTTTTCCTAGGAGATTTTACTTGCTCTTTAGATTTAACAAACTCTATTTTAGCAAAACTAGGTTTAGCAGATTTCTTTTGAATCTTAGCTTGAGGCACATCTTCTTCCTCACTATCAGACACCCAATCCTTAATAACGGGGGCATCATCTTTCTTCCTAACTATCTTAGGATCTACCTCACTAGACTCTTTACTTTTCTCAACTTCAGGCTCATTAACAGACTCATTTAAGCCAATAAAAGACTAATCCGGTTTTGGAGGTAAGAACTTTCCTGTGTAAGGAGGTGGAACTGCATTATAGCCTAAACCTTTCTTGCAGTTGTCTACAATTTGACTTTCTATGATCTTTTTTGAGCTTTTAGATGCAGTTTCAAATTTGTCTACATTAAACTGAATGTCATCCTTTTCTTTTTGAGCCTTTTCAAGTTTCTTCCTTAGCTCCCCAGTAACTATTTCTCTTGTTTGAAGTTCAGATTTTAAAACCTTAATGTCTTCTAGATAAATAGATTCATTTGTTTTAAAGAATTCAAGTCTTTCTTCTACTTCCTTTAAACCTAACTTATAACTTAGAACCAATAACTCTGATTTCTTTAAATCTGTTGTTAGTTGTTCATATTGTTCTTTAAGAATTTTAACATTTTTCAAACAAGATGATGGACAATTTGAATCAATAGATACCTCAAGTTAGAACTTGTAGAAGAATAAGCCATGAGTGCAAAATTTGTTGGACCTTCTTCTGCTTGATCACTCCAATCATAACCAACACCATCACAATATACTAAAGCATTAGAAGTAGTTGTCTCTACAGGCACAACCCTTCTTATGTTCTCCCTATTCTTGTTTTATTGGCTCCTTGGAGCCCTGTACTCCCTTGCAAAGTGTCTCCTTTTGTGACAGTTGAAACACTCCACCTTAGACTTATCAAACCCAATGGTCTCAGTACCATTCACAGACAATTTCCTTCCAGTTTTCTTCAAGAATCTCCTTGCCCTCATTGTTAGCATAGCCATCTGCCACCTTAAATCCATTTCTTCTAAATCATCAGGATGAATTTGTTGCAAGTCCTCATTGTCAAGTTGTGGACTGTTTGGTTGACTTGCAAAGAAAGCATAGATGACAGCATCACTCAAGTTATCAATTGTTGTTGAGTTAATAGCAGTAGCTTGAGTGCTAGCAGTTGTAGCACCATGAGCAGTATTAATTACTTCATTTGTACTGCAGGTGTTGTTTGAGGACACAAAGGCTACATTTTGTGTGTTTGTGCTTGAGCTTGATGTCCCTTTGACCTCTGGTTCATAGATCTTTAGGTTGTTGTAAAGATCTTCCAAGCTCAATGTTTCTATGTCAGGCTTGTTCCTCCACACAATGGTATGTGTGTTCCATTCTGGTGACAGACTTCTTAAAAACTTCTGATTTACATCTTCTTATGAGATACTTTCACCATGAATCTCCAACTGACTGATAAGCTTTTAAAGCATATCAAAGGTTTGATCTAACACCTCTGAGCTAGATGCAGTAAAATTTCCATACTGCTGCTTTAGAAGATTCCTCTGAGTCTTTTTAGTAGCAGCATTACCTCCAAACCTCTTCCCAATAGCCTGCAGCAATAACTTGGCATCTTTGATGGAGTTAAACTTCAATTGATGTTCATTTGGAATGCCCATCAATAAAGTGCTTCTTGCCTTCAACTCTAACCTCCGTTGTACCTTGTCTTCAGCAGTTGTAATAGCTTCTTATGTCACAACACCATCCATAATTTGTGTTATTGGCAAGGTGTTCCCATTCTTAATGACTTCCCAGAGTCCATAGTCAATCATCTGAATGTACTGTTCAATCCTCATCCTCTAGAGCTCATACTCGCCTGGTTTGAGCATAGGTACTTTTGATGCAGCCACCATATGTAATGAGTCTTGATCCATATCTTCTTGCAAGGAGATCTTATGTATTCAAATAGGTTCTTCTTATTCAAAGCTTCTTAACTTGGCTCTGATACCACTTGTTGATCCCAGTTCTGAATGGATCTTGAATTCCTTAGCTTGTATAAGGTTTAGTTATGCAAGATAAATCCTACACAGCTATGGTAGAAACTTTGTAAAATATATCAAAGATTATGCGGAATCTAATCTTTGATCAATAAGAAGAATATGCAATGGAACAGTAACTTTAAGAACAAATAATTCAACAAACAAAGCTTCAATATATTAATATGAATACTCTAACTAGTATTAGGGTTACAAAACCTTGAAGCTATGAAGATATCGAATTGTAAATATTTTTAGCATGTCAATCTCTATGCCATAGGACCTCCTTTTATACACCAAGGATTCCTATACGGCTTACAATATATTCCTAAAACTTGGAATATTTTCTATGATCTATTCTATAATTAACAACCCTTATCAATTAAGTAATCTTGATCTTCAAGACATCTTTATTCTTTCTCTGATAAGGCTTTGATCTTTTCTCTGACAGCATAAACTCTTCCAGCAGTTGTAATCTTTCAGCAACATCAACTCTTGAACACTAGTAGTAGTAACTTTGTACCAGTAGCATTAACTGTATACAAGCAGCATTAACTACTTAGAAAGTTTTCTTCAATCTTCACCAGTAGTACTAAGTTACACTAGCAGTAGTAGCTTACACTAGCAGTAGTAACTAGCAGTACTAACATACACTAGCAGTAGTAACTTTCACTAGCAGTAGTAACTTTCACTAGCAGTACTAACTACTTAGCATATTTTTCATCAAGATTACTAACAGCACTAATTTATGCTTAGTAGTAGTAGTATAAACCTCAGCATTTTTCTTCTAAGTTCTTGAGCAGCACTAACTTTGACTGAGCAGCATTAACTTCAATACTAACAGCAGTAACTCCAAACATCATCTAGAAGCTTTTAATCCCAACAAGTGATACTTTAGTACTCACGTTGATGATGGAAATCCTGCTAGAACCAACATCAAACAAGTTCTTGGTAGGTGACTTATGTGATTGTATATGAATCAAACTTGTGACATCTGGAAAGCAACGATGGTGCGATTCTATTTGAATCAAACCTGTTCCAGGTTATGAATTGACGGTTGATGAAATTTTGAAATGCTAAAACTCTCTATGTGTCACAAAACCACTTTAGCAAGTGACACGTCGATTGATTTCCAAATCAATTTTTTTCAATCAGTGAGACTTTGTCCCTCTGGTTCACTCTTATCGTGTTGTCTGCTTTGAGACGTTCCGGTAATGAGAACCAGCTGAGTACGATGAATCTAATACACATGTGTTAGAAAGATTCAATACTGCAAGCTGTAAATCCTGTCAAGGAGATTCTTCTTAAATTGAATCTACCTGATCACTGGTTGATCCTCATGGATTCGAAGGTTAATCTAACCACACGGGCAAATGACAAAGCCATATTCGTCTCCCAACTTTATTGCTAACTATTTTATTGCAGATTCGTATAAAGATGGAGTGGAGGTACCTGGTTCCAGTTGCTGGTCAAGACAAGTCAAGATTCATAACCACATGCTTATACTCGACCGACAAATGTAAAGACATCATGAAAGCTCAAGTACATGTTTTAAGACTTCGGCTACTCTGATACCGTACGTCTTTCTTGAAGTGACGAAGTATTGAAGTTAAAGAATTTCAAAGAAGTTTTCGTCACTCTGATACCGATCGTTTGTCTCGAAGTGACGAAGTGTTATAGTTAAAGATCTTCAAGAAAGATGTCTTAGTCAAGCTTTCAAGAACATTATGAGCATGTCGGTCCAAAAGTCACAAGTTTACAAGATTGCAAAGTTTACAAGATGGCAAAAAGAGATTATGCTTGGTTGATGATCTCAAGAAGCTCAAGATCACATATTCACATTCAATTCAAGCTAAAGGAACAAACTCAAGCCTAAAATCAATGATCACTACGCCATATTCACAAGAAAATGAAAATTAAATGAAGTCTGCGAGCACAAGAACGAAGAGCTTCATAGTATGCTAGGTTTAAGTTTTTTGTAAAATGGAGTGACCTCCCTTAGGAGGAGATTGTTAGGAATACGAAAGTGTCAGTCACTTCCATTGTTATCAGTAGATAGCTCGTTTAGTTATTTTTGGAAACTTACATCATTTGCTTAGGAAAAAGCACATGGACAAAGCCCATAAGCCCATCCTAGCCGGCCAAATGTAAGTATATAAACCCCTCTCCATGCCTTGGAGAGGGGGTTGGTTGTTTATTTGTTTTCGCATATTCTAATGAATTTTCTCTTCATGTTTACTTTTTCTTTCTAAGTTCATCCAACCCACTCTCTCACTAAAACAACCTATCTTTCCCTCATTTATATGTTATTGGATAGTCTTCAAAACTAATCATGACCGAGCAAATGAGCGTACCAATTAAATGTTACACCCTAGATTAGTTGAGTGATCTGAGTATTTTTCATTTCCATATTTCGTGAGGTACTTAGTCTTGTGCAGGTGATTAGAACGAAAGAAGTGCTTAAATGGAAAAATCCTTAACTTCGGTTGGGATACATTTTCAATATAATCTAGAGTCTACTTGAGGATAAATAGGATTCATGTGGGGGGATATTTGATGACATCAAATAACGTTACATTTTTACCATCGTTTATCCTAAATAAATTATCCACTTTTATATAATTATTGCAAGAATCGTTACTTAATTGCTTAAAATTGTTAATTGCAGTAATTACGGAGTGATTTGTGAAGACATGCTAAAAGACGTACTTTTTGGAGCTTAAACGATGATATTTAAAGATTGCTTATTTCTGCTCAATACGCTGTATCCACAAAAGAAGATACTGCGTAGCAGCGCCTGGACTTCACATGAAAACGTATATTCTCACTTCCTAATACGGCATATCCATATTTCCCTATACGCCGTATCCAGGTGGATAACTATTTAGAGATTTGGTGAATAAATATATTTTGGGAAGTTATATCTGATTGATTATAAACTTAGCACGCACTCCAAGGAAAACACCCCTATACGCCATATTGACCGAGCTCAATACGGCGTATCCAGTCTTTTTCAGACATTATAAATAGAAGACTCAAAAATAAGTTTTCAGTGTGCAAAATCATATTCTCTATACCATACACATAAAAGATGATTTTCTGAAGAAAAGAAAAGCAACCAAAGGTCAAGCATCAATCACGATTTCATAGAAGACACCGTGTAATTCCTTTACTCGTGTAATCATTAATTTTTGGTATCGTTCGGTAAAACGTTTAGTTTACCTTGGTTATTTGATCACGCTTGTATAATTACAATGGTTATGGGCTAATACCCTAGGGTATTAGCCATCTTAATGAAGGTTTAATGTTTAGTTTATTTTAAAATCGATTTCTTAATTTATCGTTGAAAGTTTAATTATGTTTATCACATGATACTTGTCTACGTGTTTGAATATGCGACTTATTATTCAATTGGGTCTAGTTACACCTAACAAGTGAACTAGATACTGGGATAGCTCTCCACATCGTGTTTTATATTACTAGACCAATAGGATCACAAATAATGTTCTTTGTCTTTAAATTATGAGCTTAGTTGGACCAGCAGGTGACCCGTAATGTTTCAATAAGTATGTTCTTAATTAATCGATAAAGACTTGAACAGTAAACTACCAGTATATAAAATACCGTCAAACTGTAAGTGGGTAAAGTCCCAATGGGCTAGGGTTTAACAAGATCACCATTGCTTTAATCCCTAGATAGATTATAATTAAACTAAAAGGATGCTTTATGCGGATACGTTAATTATGACAGGATTCAACGTGTCTAGGTCTTAGGATGATGTCCTGCCTAAGTCTTAAAAATGATATGCCGCTTCAAGATCAGAAATCATTGCACTAAACTAACAAACCAGCGTTTAATCAGATTTAATATGGCTAATACAGTTTCATATCATTTGGCTTGTACCTCTCTTTTATCTTCTGAGTGTTTTCTTGCATGTTTATTGTGTTTAGAATTGATTATTGTCACCATAAAACCTATGCCAGTCTCTTAGGCTTAAAACCCCCCATTATCATTAGAACTAGGTTCAGCATAGGTTTAACAAGTAATTAGAATTAACTTAATTAGAGTTATTAAAATACTGATATAATATAAGGTTAACAACCTCGCTCTTAGTGTTCGACACCCTACTTACCATGAAACTCCACCCGATCGGGTACACTGCCCGTTAAAGTGTTGTTTTAGGATAAGTCGGCTAAATATAAATTTAAAACATGGTAATCAATAAATTAACCCTACACGATAGCACATCAATCGCTGTCTACGGGTGCTTTACTGTAGGAATCGATAATCACTTACACTTCATACTTATGGTACACGAATTCAAATAGAAATGAGAAGGAAGGAAAGGAAGAAGAAAAGAGAGAAAAAGAAAGAGATGGTGGATCCAAGGTTGTCAAGATCGGGATCCTACCAAGGATTGTTTTCGTCTTAGCAAGATCGAGATCGTAAGGTAGGATCAAGATCGTAAGATCCTACTATAATGTCATTTTTTTAATAGTCTTTCTAATATTATATAAATCTACAAATTATTATATATCATAAACATAAAATTATATAAATGTTTCATAGGAATGTTGTCATAAATTATAATTATAAAATGTTTAAGAAGATTAACTTGTTGTTTTTTAATATCTAGGAAACACAACCCATAAATTCGTAGATTTTAGTTCGTAGTTTGAGAAAAGTAAGATCGGATCGTAGTAGATCTTAAGATCCTATGGTCAAGATCGGCATCCTATAAGATCCTAAGCAAGCAAAGATCCTACGTAGGATCTGGATCGTTTTTGCTTTGCAGTGTAGTAAAATCGTAAGATCCTAAGATCAGGATCGGGATCTTAACAACCATGGGTGGATCATTTCAAGTGTGTGAAAGATTACAAATGAACAACCAACACCCTTTTCCACCAAGGAAAAGGGTTTATATACCCACACAACTAAATTGATAAGTGTGGGTTTTTTTACTTGGACCGGGCTTGGGTTTTGTTGGACTTTAAGTCTGTTACACATACGATACATAATTAACTAACGAGCCCGGTATTCTAATCTAGCCTATTACAACATTACATAAATGAATGACCGAGACCTAATATTCATAATAAACGAACTTCCTTGTTCGACTCAATATTTTAAGACTAACAATCTCCCCCGAAGTGAGTTTATTGTGACACTCCTTCATGAGATCAATGAGATTGTTTTTGTCATTAAGCTCATGTGGTCTTGGTCTCTATCTTCGTTGTAGGCTTGTTCCTTCATGTTGAGTGATCTTTGATCTTGAGCCTTAGTCATTGTCTTTTGACTTTGTCGTTTAGTCCGAGATCTTTAAATCTTTATCCTTCAGTCTTAGCCACCTTGCGATCTTGTGTCTTGACCAACATACTCATACTTTGTATCATTTTGAAAGCTTGCTAACAATATCCCTTGATAGACTTGATATCTTAAAGGAAGATCTTGTATATCAGAGTTTTCAGAAGTCTTTGTCTTTGAGTTTGAGTTTTCTTGATTCTTGAATCTTGATGCCACTAGTATGTCAGTATTTTGAACATGAGCATGTGGTAATGAATCTGACTCAGCTGAAGTGAGGCTGCAACACCGTCGTTTGTACCTGCATTTGATTGTTAGTGATAAACAGCAAATATGGACGAATATGGCTTTGTCATTCGTCAAGATTCGGTTGCATTAACCAGCGGTTCTGTAAGGACCGTTTTACAGTGTAAATACTGTACCTGTGATCATGTAGGTTCAATTTGGAAGAACCTCCTTGACAGGGTTTCCAGCTCAAAGTGTTAGATCCTCTAACACATATGCATTAGATTCACCGTACTTGCTTGTTCTCAATACCGGAATGTCTCAAAGCAGACAACACGATATGAGTAAATCAGATAGTTACTATCTTTCTGATTGAGTCATTAATTCATTTATTGGACCGAATCGATATTCATTTGACACAAGCTTGATTCATATAGAATCTCGCAAGTCACCTACCGCAGAGCTTGTTTGATGTTGGCTCTGGAAGGATTTTCATTGTCACTGTGAATACTAAAAGTATCACTCTGATGTTTTGGCAAAATCACAAGGATAATGCGTAGGACTCTTTGTTATCACTTGTGTTCTATATGTTAAACAACAAGTGTTTATCAGGAATGTGTCCTAATGAGATTTATTTATTGATCTCTTGGCTCTAGACTCAATTTGTGCATTTTGGTTTTAGTACTCGGAGGCTGGAGCAGACTGCCACCTATTCAATATCAACTAACTCAGAGTGAGGAAGTCAATAGAAGTCGTGTGTATCTCCGTGATAAATGAGACAAGTATCTTTTAAGAGAAACTTGAATGGCTGGTAAGGGTTGTGCAGTGCATCACTCGGTCCATGATGTCTTGTCTTCAATACCAAAATTCATCTTTATGAATCTGTTAGATTATGTATTGACCCGGTTTCTGACTAAAGTTGTATAGAGGGCTTCTTTCTTTAGACCCTTTATCCTTACATTTCTTTTTCATTCTTCAACCCCTTCAATGCTTACCAAGACGTCATTACTAACACCTTGTTGTGATTGTTCCAGTGTTAGCTCAACCTTAGTTGGCGTTATTCCCTTATACTCATTCATTTCCAATCATACCTAAGGACTGCTATTTCTAACTATGGATTGTCCTTGGGTAGATCCCTCTGGTTCTGGTTAGATCATCGGACTAATACCTAACCTAACCACCTTATGACTTCAGAATCATCGTGAATTAAGATGTTGTTGGGTATAAGATCATAACCATAAAACCTTTTCCGAAGATTATAAAGCACTTTGAGTCATTTAGATCACTTATTATTTTCAAGATCATATTTTAATTACATTTCTCCCCTTATTTTAAATACTAATGCAGTTAGTCTTTGAAATACCAGGTGATTAAAATTTGTCATGAAAATTCTATGGGGAGAAAATATTATCAGCATGAATTATATGAAACTTTTTCTTCTTGCTCCCTTTAATTTTACATATGTTTGACACCAAAAAAAATGATACCAAGTTGTAAAAGAGATATAAAATTGAGGTGGTGGTAGTGTTGAGCACACAATTTTAAAAGATTATGAATGTCATTGAAGAATTCTTAAAAAATTATGCTCAAACACTAGATCATCTTATAACATACAATCTATTGAGTAGTCATTATTATTACTAATTTGTTATTAAGAGACTTTTATAATGTGTTAAATACATAAGAATTGGCATGTGATGATGTATCCAACAACAATAAAAGTTTGTTTTTCGAAAAACTCCCCCTAAAAAATAGAACCAAATGTAATATTGTCGCCTTTTAAAACACTGTGAGGGAAGGAGTGTTGAACACGTAATTTTGAAAGATTTTGAATTATCATTGAGAAATTCTTGAAAAATTATGTTCAACTCTTTGAAAAACATATGTTAGAAGACTTCTCTTCTAACTCTAAGGGTAAGTGCACTTATGCGTACACTTTCCTTTTTCTTGAGCTCAAAACTTTGAATGTCTTGTAAGAACAGCTCAAGACCGAGAAAATTGATTTTCTCGTTGTTATGATAAGTTATCTTTAAAGATAAACTTTCCTTTATTTGAAGTCCGGGTTATGTACTGATTTGCACATAAGCCATAAAGAAAAATTAGAAATGACATGTTTTGAAAGCATTTGACCTCTTGCTCGAACTTCATTTACACACTCGTATCAATATTAATTGACATTTCTAGGTACGTAAATGTTATCGATTCCAAGAGACATGTCGAGAAGATTATTTTTGGAAATTTTTTGATTTTTTGATTTTGTATTTTCTTTTTGAAATTTTATATTTTTGTATTTGGTTTTATAGGTTTTGTATTTTGCTTTTCTTAAAAATATTTACAAGTCGATGTTTGAAGAATATAGCAAGCAGATTCATTTGCCAAAACCTCTAGTTCTACTAGAGTCAAACATCTCATACCAATTCGTTTGACAAGATACTGAAACATATCTTTAGGTAAGGCTTTAGTAAACATGTCAGCTAATTGGTATTCAGTTCTGACAAAATACAGTTCAATTATACCATGTTCAACCTGTTCCTTGATAAAGTGATATCGAGTATAGATGTGCTTGGTACGTGAGTGCTACATGGGGTTGCATGAGATTGCTATGGCTGATTGAGAGTCGCAATACAATGGTATTTTGTTATAGTTGAAGCCATAATCCTTAAGTTGTCTCCTCATCCACATTACTTGAGCACAACTTGTAGATAACGCCACGTACTCTGCTTTTGCTGATAACATGGCAGTGTAGTCATGCTTCTTTGACATCCAGCTGACTAACTTATCACCTAGGAATTGTATTTCACCAGAAGTGCTTTTGCGAGTATCAAGACATCCAGCATGGTCGGCATCTGAAAAAGCTTTTAGTTCAAATCCAGAATCCTTCAGATACCAGAGTCCCATGTTAATGGTTCCCTTTAAGTATCGAAAGATCCTTTTAACCTCTTTGAGGTGTTTTTTAGTCGGTCTTGCTTGATAACATGCACAATAACATACTAGTTGCACTATGTCTGGTCTACTAGATGTTAGATACATGAGTGACCCGATTTTACTACGATAGTCAGTTTGGTCTACGAGTTTTCCACTCAAGTCTGCATCCAGTTTAGGTTTAGTAGCCATCGGTGTACCAACGTTATCACATTTATCCATACCATGTTTTTAAGTATTTCTAAAGCGTACTTGGCCTAGTTGATAAAGATACCTCGTGGAGATTGGTGGATCTGAAGTCTTAAAAAGAATTTCATTTCCCCCATTAAGGACATCTCAAATATACTGTGCATTATTTTTTCAAACCTTTTAGAAAATTTAGGGTTTGTAGACCCGAAAATAATGTCATCGACGTAAATTTGCACAAGTAGAATATCCTCCCCGTATCTTATCGTGAATAGATTAGGGTCAATGATACCTTTAGTAAAACCTTTGGACATCAAAAAATTTGAGAGTTCATCATACCAGGCGAGCTTGTTTCAATCCATATAGAGCTTTCCTTAGACGGTAAACTTTCTCTGGATGATCAGGATCAACGAACCCATCTGGTTGTGCAACATAAACCTCCTCCTTCAGTGGACCATTAAGAAATGTCGTTTTCACGTCCATTTGATAAATTGGAAAAGACTTGTGTGCAGGATATGCGACGAAAATCCAAACAGCTTCCAAGCGAGCAACTGGAGCAAATGATTCCTCGAAATCAATACCCTCTTCCTTAGCATAACCCTTAGCTACAAGTCATGCCTTATTGTGAATTGCAGTTTGATCTTCATCCTTTTTATTCTTCCATAACCACTTTAGCTTGATGATTGTCTTGCCAAAATGTTTGTCGACGAGTTCCCAGACTTGTAGTATGTCAAACTAATGAAGTTCATCCTGCATTGCCTCAACCCATGCGGAATCAGCCATTGCCTCCTTAATGTTTTTCGGTTTAGCAGTACTCACGGTGAGCGCGAACATACACATTTTAGGATATGTTGAAAGTTATCGACTTGTTTGCATTGGTTTGGATAGATTTCCATGAACTTGTTCTAGCAGGTGATCTTTGGTCCATCGGTATTTGGAATTATGTGGTTGATAAAAGGTATGCATATTTGAATTATCAATATTGCGTGAGGAAGACTCAGCAACTTCTCGTACTGGTGTACAGAAAGGATTGATAAATTTATCTTGTTGGAACTGTGTATCTACTGCTTGATGATTGTTGTTTTCCTCAGCATGAACAGTTGTAGTTGGAGTTATTAGTTCTGTTAAATGGTGAATATTCTATGTAGGTTGTGTGTCTTGTTGAGTAGAATTGTCGATGGGAGAAGAAGACTTGTTGACACTTAAAGTACATGCAGTGAAAAATTCATCGTACAACGGACCGAATAGAAGATCCAACTCTTGTTTTGATAGATCTGTTGTATCTGCTGAGTGAGAAACATTTTGTAGTTAGGGCACGGGGCCAGAGTTGTCATAATCTGACGCCTTTTGTTGTTGGAGAACGAGGCCTGAAGTGTTATTATCAATAGACGTCTTAGACATCTCTTTGATTTCATAAAACTTAATATGTATGGATTCAACTATCAATCGTGTTCTCTTGTTGTAAACTTTATACCCTTAGACTGAGTTGAGTATCCCACCAGAATGCACGGATCCCCTTTTTCTTTCATCTTGACAAGATTTTCACCATCTCTGGTTAAGTAACAGGTACAACCAAAGATGTGAAGGTGTCGAATGGAAGGTTTCCTATCATTAATGATGTGGTATGCAGTCGTCTCATGTGTCGGGATTATGATTGATATGTTTTGAGTATAGCATGCGGTTGCAATTACTTCAGCCCAAAAGAACAAAGGAAGTTTAGAGGCTGAAAGCATCCTTCGAGCAACCTCAACCAAAGTATGGTTTTGTCTTTCGACAACGCCGTTCTATTCAGGTGTTCGAGGAGTATATGTTTGATGCTCAATTCCTTCTTCTTTGAAATATGCATGGAGTGTCTTGTTTAAGAACTTTGTGCCTCTATCAGATCGAACAGAAATCACTTAAGCTTGAAGTTTGATGCCCTATTGACGTTGTAATCATCTGGAAAATCATATTTCGTACGATCTATCTGTGTTTCATCCTTGGATCTTAGAAATAGAGTCCAAGTATATCTGGAGTAGTCATCAATAATTAAGAAAATGTATTTCTTCCCATTGATGCTTTCAACACACATAGGACCACATAAGTCCACTATGATAAGCAAATCTCTAGCCTTACACACTGCTCAGCTCATCCCCCTTGGAACAACCTTTGTCTTAAATGAACAAGATTTCGTTGAATCATTGTGAGGAAATCTTTTAGAACTTCTGGTGTTTCATCCTTGGATCTTAGAAATAGAGTCCAAGTATATCTGGAGTAGTCGTCTACAATTACCAGAATATATTTCTTCCCATTTATGCTAGCAACCCGCATTGGACCACATAAGTCCATATGAAGCAAATTTAGCCGTCCTTTTGAACTTGGAACAGCCTTTGTCTTGAATGAACTTCTTTTTGCTTTACTCACTTCACAAGAAGAACATAGTTGATCCTTGACATATTTCAGTTTTGGTAAACCAATCACGACATCCTTCTTTGAAAGCAAGTTGATGTAGTCGAAGTTAAGATGAGAAAGTCTTCGATGCCATAACCATGCTTGAGTTGGTGAGGCTTTAGCCATGAAACAGATTGGAGTTGATGAAGTCGTTTCTTGAATAAAAATTGTATATAAATCAGATCCACGATTACCAGTTAGTAAATCATTTCCCTGAAGATCTCTAACAAAACAAGTAGATTTCCAAAAAGCAACCTCAAAATCTGCATCACCAAATTGACCAACTGAGAAGAGATTGTGATTGAGGCATTTGACGTAATAAACCATGTTGATCGTGATATTTCCTTGAACCAAATCTCCATATTCAAGAATTGGAGCAAATTGATCATTTCCAAAATGAACGGTACCCATATATTTTTCAACAAAATTGCACAACAGCTTTAGACTGCCCGTCATATGCTTTGTGCATCAAGAGTCAACAATGAATAGGATGAGTTGAACAATCTACAAGAGAATTAGAGGATGATGGAACATTTAACAAATTGGATCCTAAAGTATTTGTGTTTTTCAAGACATTAGTTATCCTAGATGCATTATCTATAGCAAAACTAACTCTCTTTTTCACATTTTCATTCTTAATTTTAGGTACCCAAATCATTTTTGTCTTAGGCTTCCAGTTATATCCTGAGGGATATTATTTTTCTATCCACCATTTCCATGCCTTATTTGTGTTCTCATACAGCATCCAAAAGTAACTCTTAGATTTCTGGATAGTGGAGTCTGATGCAACTGTTTTCTTACGTGGTGTTGCAACAGATTTGTTCGCTTGACTTTTAGGTTTTCTAGTACTAATAGGCACTACTTTAGGCTTATTAGTTCTAGCATTCACGTCATTTAAGAATTTAGAAACACAAGCGTCATGATTCGAATTAAACATACATTTTCCACAAGTAGCACAAACAGCATTAACATTCGAAGTTCTGGATTTTAAATTGTCATTACATGCAGTTACAGACTTTGTTTCATTAGAATTACTAAAAATCCTATGGTGGTCTTCTACTTCAGTCTTCTTAAACTTCACTTGACTATTGTTTGGCACAACCTTATCTTTCATTTGAGTGCTCCTAAGTTGTGGTCTGCTAACATTAGTTCTGTGAATTACTCCTGTAGTAGTAGACACGCGAGGATCAATGTTCCTAGAAGTCTGAGGCAACTGTGGTGCTCTAGTTTGTATTGGCCTTGTGTCAATTCGATACATTCCTGGTTTAATCACATTTCTGTTTCTTATAGCTTGCCTTGTTGTTTGAGGCAAAATCTGTGTAGTGACTGGTTTTGATAAACCCTCTGACATATTAGTTTTGGGAACTGACTTTGTCTTTGAAAAGTTTTTCCTCTCAACAGAGTCTGAAAAAGTAGTCGGTTTGGCTAAAACTGATGGTTTTGGAATCCTTTAAGCATTTGGTTATCGAACAACATATGGTTTATCAAACTTAGTTTCCACAGATTTTCCTTTGCATTTCTCAATGAGTTTCTTTAACTCACTTATGGCAATATTCTTGTCTTGCAATTGAGCTTTCAAATCTTGTATTTTAAAGTATTGTTCACGTTCTTTTAGAAATACAGTTGACGTTTTTTCTTTGCAAACTGTGTCATTATTCATTTGTTCTTGACATTGTTGTAAAGCAAGTTCAAGAGAAATCGAGTGTTTTTCTAATTTAGCAAAACTTTGTGAGAGTTCATTATAAACTTCTTTACTAACATTTTCAGTTTGTTTAGAAAGCTTTTGTGCAAGACAGTCACATTCTTTGACTTTATGAAGACACAAGAATTGCAGTTCAGTGTGAGCATCTAAATCAGATAAAGAATGCAAATAAGAACACATAACATCATTTAACACGCACTCTTGGAGAAGAAGATCATACATGTTTGAAAAAATCTACTTAAATCAGATCAAGTTGACAATTTCTTTTTCCAAGGGGATTCAACATACTTTAAATCCAGCATGCATTTTCTTGTTAAAGTTTCATGAATCAAAATTGAAAACCTATCATTTTGTGTCCTTTAGGGTAAGAAGGCATCAAAACAGGTTTTAATAGGATTTTCCATATCATGAGCAGCTTGGTGCAACGAAAATGTTCATGAGAATGTTTTTCCCCAAGCTTGCTCAACAAGTTCTCTATAATTGATTAGTTATTCGTCATTACATTAAAAGCTTGCTACTTTTAACTAACGATTTTGAAGTAGGTAAGAAACCGATGTTTTTGAAAAAAATTTGTTTAGATTTAACAAAAGATTTTCTCCACATTATATTTCTTACTTCATTTGCATGTGCCAACTGATCATGATATTCTTGTGACACTGGTTTTAAATTTTCATAAAGACTATTTTTCTTTGTGTAATCATAAGGTTTCACTAAGTCTTTATTCAATTTTAATCTACTCTCTTTTTCAAGAGTCAAGGTTCCTTCCCTATCAGGGGTAAATCTGTTTGCAAGATCAGATGGGTCATATGGAATCTCATACAAACATGGTTTTTCAGATTGAGCTTTCTTGGGGTACATAGGATTTGAACGGGGTTGGTCTACCATTGAATGTTGAGCCTTTGAGAGCTAACATATGAATGATTTGAATTGATTGATTCCTTTTATAAACAATTTCATTCAAAAACTTTAATTGCTTTTTCACTGAAATCATTTTGTTAATGTCTTTTTCTTCCTTAAGTTTCAAATCCGTTATTACCTTGGTTTTCTACAATACCTTCATAATGTGACTTTGTTAAAAAAACTCTATTTGACCAACTCATCGTGTTTTTCTTTGACAACTGAAATTTCATAGGCTTTAAGTTTTAAACCTTCTTTTATGTCAAAAAAAATTTTAGATAATAGTCCTAGAGTTTTATTTAATTTACGTTCAAGTTTGTCATAATCAACTGTACGGTCATTTAAGGTCTTGTATGTCTCAAGCTCAGTCTGTTTACTTTGAAGTGCAATTAGGCAACTATCCCGAGTAGTATTAGACTCCTCAAGATTGGATTTGCAATCTTTTAATTCTTGAGTCAATGATGCGTTTGCTTTCTTTAATTGCTTTAAAATCTTTTTGTTCTCTTCAGTATCAAGTGTTAAATTTGGAATTAAATTAGCAAGCGCAGCACGCTCATCATCACATTCTACAGCATTTTGGTCAGTCTGAATATCATTATTACACATATCCGGTGAATCACGAATGACATTACTATCAACCTTTTCCTCTACACATGTGTTATTAATGGATTCAGGTTGCTCAGAATGTTGTCACGCATTGGTAAACACATTATATTCAACATCGTATTGTACCTTTTCCAATGGCTCAGTATCAGTTCATGAGTCTGCAGTAGGAACCTCCTGAATCTTTGCCATATAGTTGTAATGTGGTTCCAATTCTTGTTCATCAATCTCTTCATCTGTGTCCTCTAGTCAACCAGCTTGCTCTGCTTGTAATGGAACACCTTTCTCAGCTTGTTTGCATAATAACATCTTTTCCTTGTGATAAGTGTAGTCTTTTACCCTTTTGGTTTCCTGCATTCCTTAGCAAAATGACCAAATTCCTTGCAATTGAAACACTGTATCCCAATTTGCTGCACTACCTGACTGCCTACAGTCTCCCTAGCCCCAGCAACAGTTACTTTCCTTTGAGTTCTAAACTGCCCAGTCTGATTATCATTCTTGTACCTTGGAGAAGTATCCACATTCTTGCTTCTAGAGTTTGAAGAAGTTCTGAGATTATTGTTGGTAGGTTTGTAGATCTTTTTGAAGTACTTTGAAATGAGTGCCAAGTTTTTCTGCATATCCTTATCTCTTTGAGCTTGTTCTGTATCACTATCTTCTTCAGAAGCTGACTCAGATAGAGGTGTGATTGGTTTGGCTATCTCTTTGCCTTTGTATTTGGTAGATGCATTAGATCTGGTGGAAGATGATTGTTTTGATGGTGGTGCATATGGTTTATGAGATTTTGGTGCTTGATAATAAGGATCTGGATATTGTTGAGCAGCAGCAACAAGTGTTAATGGGTTTGCATTCTTGGCTATTCTCTTAGCACGGATTTCATTAACTTCTTTTTGATATTGTTCAAGAACGTCAAAGAGTGTTAGCTTCGCTATTTTGTAAAGCTAGCGTCTCACATGTGAATTGGACTAGTTATCTAGAAAGCGTATAACGCAAGGACTATTCATGTTAAGTTGTAATAGATAGGATGAGATAAGCCTATAAATACCCCTCATGACTCTCCATGAGGGGTGTGGCTAAGTGTGTAATTTTCCTTCTTTCTCTTTATAATAAAACACTTTCTTCTTTCCACCCTCTCTTTCCCTCTCTAGATCTCACCACCACCACTACCATGATGGTGGTCGGCTTGTTTTCCGGCTGGCCACCCGACACCACAAATAACATCAACTAAATAGATAAACGATCCTAACAAGTGGTACCAGAGCTGCAGTCTATTAAGTTTATTTTTTTTGGTGTTTTAGGTTATTTCTGTCTCGTATTGTGTTCAAATAGTCACATAATAATGTCCTAAGTCTCGTGTTTTTTTTCTTTTTCTGGTTGATTAAAAGACTATTCAAAAAGTCCATTATGCTTCTTGGTCAAACTTATAAACATTAATCATTTTAAAGACCTATTTGGTCCCAACGATTGACTGAATGGTGGGTGATTAACAAAGTTCTCCAAATTTCTTTTGTTGTATTACACATGAAAATTCTTTCATATTCTTTTCTTAGCAAAGCATTGTAAATAACCATTTTGGCTTCATTATTTTTAGCAAGCCTTCTTTTAAGATCATCGATTTGTTTATCAAAAGGGACAACTCCATCAAGTTTGGTTTCCAGATTTTGAATAATGGGTTGAAAATCACCGTCGGTAATAACATGCCAAAGATCTAGATCTTTTGATTTAACATATGTCTCGAATCTATTTTACTAGTAAATAAAACTATCACTTTCAAAAAGTGGTGGTCTTTGCATAGTTTGCCCTTCTAGATATTTGCCGGAATCCATAGATCGATCCAAGCTTTAAAATACAGTATATTTTAAAAATCTTGAGTGACCTTGGCTTTTGATACCAATTGTGGAAACTAGAAGGGGGGTTGAATAGTTTACAAGTTCGTTTTACGTTTTAAAATTTTGCTTTCAAAATACTTAGATTCGAGTTATATAATATACAATATGAACAAACAATGTAACTATCTAAACTAAAACTTGATAACAATGACAATAATATAAAGAGATAAGGAAAGGAACAATCAAACCAAGACGCCAAGATTTTATAGTGGTTCAGCTACGAAGCTCCTCTTCACCCTACCCCACTCCCCGAGTATCCTACTCGAGATTTCACTATGTCAACAAGCTCCCTTTAGGCGGAGAAAACCATTTACACGTCGCTTACGTTGTTTTCTGACACTAAGCTAAATGTTGAGTCCTAATCTTAGCTAGAACCAATCTACCACTTCACAAGATATACACAATCACTAGATCTACACTATCGGATTTACACACAATCCGATTCACACAAATACACAAGATAATTACAATAGAGATATGATACTTAGAAGAAGAGAGGAGAGATCACTAATTAACAATTCGTTTCTTGGCGAATACGAATGTTCTTCTCTTGCACTTGATAGAGAGGAGATAAAAAGAAGAGACTAGATCACTTGAAACAAGATCAAGGAATGTTAGTGATCAAGAGATTTAGTGAGAGAAAGAAGGTTTTTAGAGAAAGAGAAAAGACTGAAAAATTTCATGCAAAGAGGAATGATTTTTCTGTTGGGAATGGAGCAGTATTTATAGGTAGGAAAATCCAACGGTCACTGGGGGCGGTCCCGGCGGTCCCAGATATATCTGGGGGCCACCAGGCCTATAAGGGGGCCGCCCAGTAGACTACGCTCCTGTTTTTGTCTTTTTGTGAGGAAGGTTGTATCTGCTATGGAACCTTTCATTTTGGGGGAAAATTTTGAATTTCAAATTTTAAGTTTTTAATAAAACTTTTCTTTTAATTAGAATATATTTTGTATAATTAATTTTGTGAAAATACTTTTGTAAAAGTGATGGTTAAGAGAAAAATATTTTCTTGATCACTAATCATGCTTAATGGTTTTGTTTGTCAATACCTTAAGTGATCATTAATCTTAGAAATGGAATTTTACGATTAATATTTTGTAAACGTTTATTTTTATCGTAAACCTTTTTACATTTTGTTATTATCAAAACATTGAGATGTCAAAAAATATAAATAACGTTTTTAGACATTATTTGTATTAACAATCTCCCCCTTTTTGATGATGACAAAATATAAACTCATTTTATAAAAATTAAAGGTTTCAAATTATTAATGAGTTTCATTCCATTTCTCCCCCGTTTTGTCGAATTCAAAAAGGATGATCGTCGAATTGTAGAGGTGAGAAAGAAATCGACGGTATCAAGACTCCCCCTTGATGTATGCTCCCCCTCGTTTTGGGGCACCAAGGGATCGATCTTACGAAATTTGTTTGCTACAAAACAAAGTTAGTTGTACAAGCACAAGACAAATATCCTTTAATCATAACACCATAGCATTGAATTCAAGTCACCCATAAAGAGTTTCATTCACTAGTTAAGAAACTCATACAACATGCAATAGAGATAAGATAAGCAAGGAAATATTAATCCATAAGTTACACTACAATCTAGACATACAAAAGAAATAAGTCCTAGATGATTCATGATTCATAGGGGGTGACTTTTGAGCAAAAGGTTAGGGTGACCCATTATGAGATTTTTGAAACCATTTTAAGGTGGAGGTGGAAAGTGTGAGGTGATTGCGGTAGTGAGAAGATACTCAAGATGAGCAAACATGATGTTCATCTCATCTCTTAAGGTTAAGAAAAGAGTTCGGTTGTGAAAGCAACATATGCAAGTTGACCCATGATAGTCATGGTAGTTGTAGTAAAGAGGGTTGCCCGTGATAGGTGGTTGAGGTTGTGTTGGAGATGGTGGTGATGGAATATCATGAATGTGATCAAGAGGAGTGATTGGTGACAAAGAAAGTGTGATATCCAAAGAAGGATGACTTTGAAGTGGTTGAGGGTTTGAAGGTCTAGGAGGAACATCCAAGATGTTGTCAAGCAAAGGGTTCAAAGGTTGAGGAGAGGTTGGTTCATTTGATGATGGTGGTGAAATTTGAAGTTTTGATTGAAAAGAAGAAGATGTGTTCTCTTGGCTTGATGAGGTTTGATTGGTGGATGGAGTTTTTGATGGTGGATTTGGAGGAGTTGGAGATGAAGAAGTTGTTGTGGGAGAGGGTGTGGTGGTGACATCTTCATCACTAGAGATGTTAACAAATAGTTTTCTAGGAGGGATTATGGTTAGTTTTATTTTCTTAGAAGGGTTAGAAGAAGAAGCTTTGGTGGAATTCATGGTAGAATGGTTGGAGAAAGATGAAGATGATAAGATGAATGAGAAGGATGGCTTATTTAATTAGAAAGCATAGGATCAAAGTTGAAAAGCATGAGGATTAAGATGATAGATTCCAAAAGTGGTTTAGCAAAATGCAGGAAGTTTAGCTATGCTTAAGAAAGAATGGTCAACTACACTGAAAATCAGGTAGTCACAGTAAAATTTATGTGACTTCTGACAGCGGTCCCATACATACATGGCGGTCCCAGATATATTAGGGGGCGCCCCTTATTTATGGGGGCCGTTTTCTGGAGACAGAAAATTTTCTAGTTTTTCCTGATTTTCTGTAAGCCCTGTCCAGAAAAAGTTTTCTAAATTTTCCCTTTTTCAGTCAATCCTATGTCATCATGAATCATCTAATACTTAATAATCAAATTCATAAAATCAACTATCCTAAGTTCTATGAAGGAAGCATATGTAGGCAAATTGACTAAAAGATAAGCATGCATAATATCATATATGTAACCAAAGTGTATCAAGGTGCATGCAAGCATTGATTTAGGATGATAAAATCGAACGATCATCCAAGGCAAGTTATGTTGCCCGTACTATGTACTAAGATACCACTAAATAGCATGTGTTCAAGTACTTAAGCTTCATAAAGTAGTAAATAATATAAATAATAATGTCATAAAGCAATTTTCCTCATTGCTCACTTCTTCATGTTTCTCCACAAGTTTCTGAGGCCTTTTTCGATTGACCTTAATCCACCACGATGCTCATCTCGAATCTGAACTTGACGGTTGATGATTTCGGTTTGACGGGTGTAAAAAGGTTCCAAGTCAGGGTCAATGTTAGGTGGGTTTTGAAAAACTTAAGGAACTTCGTTAGTTAACGAATTGACATAACGAATAGGGGAAGGAGTGCTTGCACGCGAGGTCCCTTCGTCATTTCCATCATCATCATCGTTAAGATGAGAGGAGGATGGTTGATCAAAGGCGGAGGAAGAAGAGGTGGAGTGACGACCTCTTCTCGTGCCACGATCCTTTCTAGTCTTTCACTCATGTTGTGCGCTAAGAGGAGTCATGACACAATCATATAAGACATAAGACTCATTATACAATTTAGGATTTTCATTCATGACAAATTTAAACAAACGGGTTAATAACATACCATAGGGTAAAATTAACCTCTTTTATTTAGTGACCCACTCCATTCGTTTTGCCATGTAATAGGAAAGGTTGAACTTTTCTGAGTGTACAATATAATAAAGCATGTAACAAAGACACGCGGGAATATGGTCCCGATTACCCCCCAGACAGAAAACGTTTTCCTGGATAATTTCTTCCAATGGCTTCAAGGTTGGCACAACTTCACGAGTGAGAATTTGATATTCATGAACATCGATTTCTTCCTCATGATGGATACGACGGACTTGACCTTCTCGATCAATTCGAATAGACGAAATGATGTCATCAGGAGAAGGAGGGTTGGTTTGATATGGACCATCCGTAGGGACACCATATACCAACTCGTCAAGTGACCACTTGTCAGTAAAGACACAAGCACCCTCGCAAGGTATGTCAAGAATTTGAGCAAATTTTTCAATAGAGTAAGAAAAGAATTGATTTTGAATCACAAATTCGATGAACATTTGACCTTCTTCGGAATGGTTTATTCGATATTGACTATAAAACTCAAGTATGAAATGAGGACAAATTTGGTCATTAATTTCAAGGAGACACTCAAACTCAACAAAATGAAATAAAGACCGAACATAGTTTAGATCCATAAAGTTTTCAAAAACCACCCGACCCTCATGAATGTAGCAAATTTCAAGGTTTCTTAGTTTTTCTTTTATAGGTGAACGGTATTCATGTGATATTATTGGAATATAATGTCTTGTATTTTTGTGATCTTCGGATGATTTGCGAGGCATGATTACCTAAAATAAAATGAAGTCACATTTTATTACATTTTACTTGTAATATGTTATGAGCATTGTTTCTAGTGTTTGCCTAAATGTGACAAATGTGGAGTAACGATTAATTCGACCTAAAATTAAAATCCTAAGAGTTAATCCAAACGCTCCTTAGTTTGATTTTGCTCATCCAAACATGTCAAAAAATACATATGAATTATGTATCTCGACCTTTGTTCATGAGATCATTATGCATGTGTTTGAAAACGTTTTTAAGTTGTATTAACAATGCAAAACAACAATTTTATTATGTTCCTAACGTGAGTGATTTGAAAATAAAATTGTAGTTTTGGTTCGAAATCAATTTTTTGACAAACTCACTAATGTATGCAAATCTTATGTCTACAGGAAACATATTAGTTATACATTGTAACCTAGTAGTCCTAATTGTACCAAATTGAAAGAAAAATGAAAAATCCCCAATTTCAATATTAATGTTCATCATGAACCCTAGACTCAAATTGAAAGAAAATAGATGAAATGACTTACAATTGATGATCTTTAAGATGTTGTGGATGATTATTTGTGTTGATTTGATCTTCATATTGTGTTTTAATGGTAGATTTTGAGTTTTAGGTTGATTTTATTCGTTTTCGTCGCTGCAAAGAAGAGGGGGTGTGTTTGGTTTTGTGTTTTGAATTTTTTTTAACTAAGTGTGAAATATGGTGTCTGCTGTTGGCGGTCCCATATCGTCAGATGGTCCCAAATATATTAGGGGGCCGCCGAGCATATGGGGACCGCCCTCAGCGAGGGATTTGGACTTAGTTTTGACGAAAATTTTACAAAGAGGAGTGACATTTTAATTTGCATTTCGCGAATTAAAAATGCTTAAGATACTTCGGATGAAGTATTTAAGTTGTCACGACACGGAATAGAACACAGACTAGAATTGAGACAGAAGAAAGAGAAGCGGACTAATATGATTTATGGAATGTGTTCCGTTATTCCTAAACAAAGACGTAGATAGTTAAACGATTTATGTTTAAGAGGTTTCATAAGAATTTCGGTGATGTTATCGATGGATGGCACTTTTTCGATTGAGATATGTCCTTTTTGGACATTATCACGAAGAAAGTGGTGACGAATTTCTATGTGTTTGGTTCGAGAATGTTGCACCGGGTTTTTGCTAAGGTCAATCACGCCTTTATTGTCGCACATGATCGGGACATCGTCGATGAGAGCTTGTTTCATCCATAGTGCTTGTTGACATGCCTTTCCGGCGCTTACGTATTCGGCTCCGGTAGTGGATATAGCAAGAGCGGTTTGTTTCTTCAAGAACCAAGATGTCAAACAACATCCAACGAACATAGAAATATCGCTAGTGCTCTTTCGGTCCACATAATCTCCCGCATGATCAGAGTCGGAATATACTACTGTTTCTATGCCGGTCCCCTTAGGATACCATAATCCTAAGTGCGTAGTGCCTTTAATGTATCGGAAGATACGCTTAACCGCTTCAAGGTGAGAGGTTTTGGGAGCCTCTTGGAAGGGGCACAAAGGCAGACACTAAACATGATATCGGGACTACTTCCCGTTAATTATAATAAACTACCTATCATGCATCGATACTTGGTACTATCTACCGACTCACACTCTTCGTCTTTCGTGAGTTTAGTATCGGAGGACATGGGGGTTTTCATTGGTTTAGAATCTTCTAAGCCAAATTTCTTAAGCATTTCTTTAATATATTTAGATTGATTAACTAAGATACCATCTTCCATTTGTTTTATTTGTAATCCAAGGAAGAAGTTAAGTTCACCCATCATGCTCATCTCGAACTCGTCATGCATGATTTTGGCAAATTCATCACACATGTCTTGACAAAGTTCGATCCGATTTATAATGTCGTCGACATATATTTTAACGATGATGAGATTTGAACTTTTCTTCTTAGTAAAAAGTGTGTTATCTACCATTCCAATTTTTATTCATGTTTAACAAGAAAAGCTTTTAATCTATCATACCAAGCTTTGGGTGCTTGTTTAAGACCATATAAAGCTTTCTTTAGTTTATAAACATGATCCGGTTTTTCAAAGTCAATGAATCCTGGAGGTTGTGCCACGTATACCTCCTCATTGATAAAACCGTTCAGGAATGCACTTTTTACATCCATTTGGAATAGCTTAAAATCTAAAGCACAAGCATAAGCTAATAGTATCCTAATTGACTCAAGTCTAGCAACTGGGGCATAAGTTTCATCATAATCGATGCCCTCTTGTTGATTATAGCCTTGAGCAACTAACCTAGCCTTATTTTGAGAAACAATACCGTTCTCGTCTAACTTATTTCTAAACACCCACTTAGTTCCTATGATTGTCATATTCCTAGGTTGTGGAACTAACTCCCAAACGTCGTTAGCAATGAATTGATTTAATTCTTCTTGCATGGCGACTATCCAACTATCATCCGTTAAGGCTTCATTCACATTCTTAGGTTCTATAGTTGATATAAAACAAAAGAAGTTACTTTGGTTTTGGGCTTGTGACCTAAGGGTTCTTTGGTTAAGGTTTCCTATGACATTTTCTAATGGATGGTTCCTAGATTCCTTAATATTGACTATTTCGTCAATCTCTAAAGTTTCATCCTCAATGTCATTTTCTAAGTTTTTCTTTTCGGTAACCTTAATTGCTTCTTCTTCATCTAAGTCATCATCCACCAAGGGTGATGTCTTAGAGGGTGGAGGAGTTTCATCAAATGTCACGTTAAGTGATTCTTTGATTTTCCTAGTGTATTTATTAAGGATGATGTAGGCTTTACTATTTTGGGAATAACCTAAAAAGACACCTTCGTATGACTTTGGGTCAAACTTGGTAAGGTAGTCTTTGGTGTTTAAAATGAAGCACTTGCTTCCAAACACTCTAAAATAATCAAGAGTAGGTTTCCTACCTCTCAAGAGTTCATAAGGTGTTTTTCCTAAGATGGCTCTAATTAGGATTCGGTTAAGTATGTATGTTGAAGTATCTATGGCGTTACACCAAAACTTTTATGGTAACGATTGCTCATTCAACATAGTCCTACTCATTTATTGAATAGTCCTATTTTTCCTTGCAACCACGCCATTTGATTGAGGAGTGCGTGGAGCCGAGAAATTATGAGTAATACCATTGGCATTACAAAATTCTCCAAATTGCACCTCATTATCAAATTCTCTATCGTAGTCGGTTCTTATTGACACTATTATACATCCTAATTGGTTTTGAATTTTCTTACTAAATATTTCGAATTGATCGAAAGCTTTGGTTTTGTCCTTAAGGAATCTAGTCCAAGTGTACCTAGAGTAGTCATCTACTATGACTAAGGTGTAGCGGTTTCCTCCGTAACTCTATACGGCGGAAGGACCGAAGAGATCCATATGAAGGAGTTCTAAGCATCTAGTCGTTAAGACTATATACTTAGCCTTATGACCAGTGTGAGCTTGTTTTCCAATTTTGCAAGCATCACAGAAGTGTTGATCAAACTTAAGCTTAGGTAAGTTTCTAACTAATTCCTTAGATGCTAACGATTGAATGAGATGCGTATTTGCGTGACCTAATCTCCTATGCCACAATGTGGAATTTTCATCAATCGTTGCTAGACAAAGTTTGTCTTTTGGCTTATTTCCTAATTTCATCACATATAAGCCTTTCTTCCTAATTCCTCTACCTATAACTTTACCATCCTTAGTAATTTCACTATCATGTTCAGAGAAAGTTACTCTACACTTATTATCACATATTTGTCCTACACTTAGCAAGTTAAATCTATGATACACATGCTCTACATATATATTTTAGAGAGTCCATTTAGACAATCATGACCTACCAATGATGTTTAACACAAAAACGACGATATACTACCCAAAAATGACATTATCCGATCCAATGTTATGCCTTGTACGTGGAGAAGAGCTTCCGATACCCCATCATGTGTTTTAAAGCGCGAGACGCGCGCGAGCACGAGAGAGCGCGAGCGCGAGAGTCGTCGGGTTCCAAGTTCGAACTCTAAGACATAATCTCATTAGATAGTACAATGACTCAACATTTGGTCCCTAATATCTCTGGGTCCAAAGTTGATAGTGCTAAACATCCCTGCATTTGATGCAATGGTTGGATGTGGAAATAGAGAACACATTTCCCATGGAATGTAACTTTGACGTGGGAAGTTGTTCCAAGTTACGGGAAAGCCATGAGGTTGGTTTTGTCGACCAACGTTCCTTTTTGGTTGTAGTGTTTTAGCACTAGAGTAATTATTATTGACTCTTCTAGGTGGTGGAGTTTTTGATCTAAAGTTTGGTTATGAAAATCCAACTCCGGGTTTTGACAATGGTTTATAAAATTGTTTGACTTCATTATCATTAGCAACGGGAACTTTGACGTTGTTTACAATTATGTGTTTTGGTCTAGGACCCAAAATAGATTTTTGAAAAGACACACTTTTCTCAGATCTAGGTGTACCAACTGGTGGCGGTCCCATAATTGCTTTGGGGGCCGCCTGGACATTTTGGGGGCCGCCCATATTTATTGGACCTCCATCAGAGGACGCCTTTTTCTGAGCTTTCACAAATTATATTTCCTTAGTTCCACTAGATGATGCTTCAAATGAATTAAAACCTAAACCTAATTTATCACCGGAGGGTTTTTGATTACTTAATTGTTGGGAAATATACATTCCTAACTTAGTACCGTTAGTTATATACTTAGTACCGCTAGTTATAGTTAGTACTGACAGTACAAAGTGTTAAGTACTATTTAGGTAGTTAGTACCGTTAGTATAAAATAGTTAGTACCGTTTAATAGATATGTATGAGATATTATAGGAAAAGATATGTATTATCATTTTACCCGCGTTTGTAAGACCGTTAAGGTTATCCTTGTCGAGCGAGCGCCGCGTGTCGCCGCCGAGACGGCATTATGAGATGTAAACACATTAGAACATAGATTATAACACATAAAACACGAGATCTCATCTCAATACACCATATACCTCATAAGTTGAAATCTGTAATGTTTAAAAGTCAGATTAATACAAATTTTAGTATTCATTTCCTTCTTAATTACAAAAAAAACTATTGTAGTAGATTCCGCATATACAATAAGTATATCCATAGTCAGTGTTAGAGAGCGAGCGAGCAGAGGTCCAATCTGTATTAATACAATTTGGCTATCAACCTCTAGCAGGCTGTAAAAACAGTTCAAAGTTGCGGGACCACAAAGGTACGAGAGCGAGCGCGAGCTGCGCAGTGCAAGAGAAACTCTGAAATAATAAGAACCCGAATCACATCTGTTTCATAAACCCTTACTATTTCAAAAACTCATCATGTCTGGGATCAAATGCAGATGCATCCCACCTCCACCACCACGCTCACCACAATCACAAACACAAAGTTGTAGCACAAGCCCCTCACACTAAGATCCACCATAAAAACTCATTTTCACAAGAAAGGCAGAATATTGATGTTTGGGCTATGAAAATTGAGCATTCCTAGCTCATAGCCAACTATCCTTTATAAGGAAGTCAATCAAAGCGAGTGTAAATGTCCTGATAAATGTACGAGCTACAGATACTCATGGGATGAAAGAAGCGGTGTTGCCACCCAAGACTACTGAAGAAACCCTAGCTAGGGAAAGAGAGAGAAAAGCAAGAACCACTTTACTCCTTGCTTTACCAGAAGATCACCTAGCAAAGTTTCACAAGATGACAGATGAAAAGGAGATGTGGGAAGCCATAAAATCTAGATTTAGTAGGAATGAAGAGTCAAAGAAGAATAAAGCTAATGATAATAGCAAAAGACTTGGGAAGAAGGAGGAATCCAATGCTTTGATGACTCTTGATGGAGGATGTGTAGATTGGACCAGTCACTTAGAAAATGAGCAAGACAACTATGCTTTCATGGCTTGCAACAACTTCAGGCTCAAACACAGATGTAACTTTCTGTTCAAAAAGAATAGTAAAGAGTCCTTATGCTAAAACTTAAAAAACTGTATGATGCACAAAGAAACTACTTAGTGATGCAATCATAGAGATAAAGGCATATGACTCAAGGTTAAATAAAGTTTGAAGCACAATTAGATGCTCATGCAACAAAGGTCAACTTTGTATGAGGACAAAGATAAGGTTTATTACATAGACTTAGATGATAAAACTGATGTCCCTAGAACATACCATAATAAACTATTGCAGAAGCCCAAAAAGAAAAAGAATGATTTAAAAGCTAAAGTAGAAAAATGGCACAACTCTTCTAAATTACTTGGTAAGAGCTGCTAAATACCCAAATTAGTGCTAATATACAAATGAGTGTGTGGCTTGGGTATGGGATCACAGATTTGATGGCTATATTTGAGTAGTGATAAAATGAGTATATTACATAAGTGTATTTATGAATAAGGAAGTGATGTATATAGAGAAATCAACCTTTTATGTATATTTGTTACAGCATGTAGGAATGCATGTTGTACCCCCACCCATGACAGGGAATTACATGCCATCTAGACCTGATATTGAAATAGATTACTCAAAATTTACATATGGTCCAAAACAGTCTTAACCTAGTGAATTTAAAACCCAAACCAGTGAATTTGATACCTGTGAAACTAACATTAGTATAGAAACACTTGAATTAGTGTCTGAATCAGTTGTTAATGAACCTAATGTAGTATGTCAACCAAAAGTCTGGTCTGGAAGCTCTATCATTGAGAGTATGATCAGAAACTGATGAAATATAGTTTGTCTAAACCTGACAAAAGAATAGAAACAACCTAGTTTTGCTATACTAATAGAGCAATTAAAAACATTCCTAGTAAACTGTTAAGAATCATTCACACAGCGCGTGAGCGCGCGCGCGAGAGCGAAGCAAAGTTGAGCAGAAAGGTATGGGGATATGGTTAACAACAAAATGCATGCTTTGTATGTGGAAGTTTTAGTCATCATATCATAGAATGTGACTTCCCCCATTAAAAAATGGATGAGGTTAAAACAAGCTGAGCTTAAACGAATAGTGATGAGGAAGAAAATCTGTTCAAAGGGATATTAGACCCAATTTCGCGCCAAGTGGTGCAAAAGAGTGAAACATCAAAACCAATTTGTTCCTGAGCAAGCAGTACTAACTAGAACTGGCAAAATTGCTAGTTAAGGTACTGCTAGAGCTAGCGGACTAACAAATGTTAATTACTGTTAGACAGTAATTTTAACAGTCAGGGCAGTACAATAACTAATGGCAAGCCAGGAAAATAGTTACTGTTAAAACCTTTGTGTTAAATAGAGTTAGACCAAAAACTATTTTTCATAAAACTCATTCACCATTTTCAAGGCCTTTTACTAACACAACAGCACTTGGAACAAATTTTTCAAAACAAAAGGTCAATACTGTTGAGGTAAATGCAGTTAGTGTTGTTGGGGGAAAAAGGGAAACTGCTGTTAAGTACCCCTCATCAGGTGTTAATTGTAGTACCAATAAGGTACACTACTTTCAAGCACAAAAGTCTCCAAATACAATAGTGTATCAGTCTTAGAAAATTGTTTTTAGACTTTCATCAAAGATCCACTAGGCAGACTCAAGCCCAAACAGGCTTGGGTCCCTAAGAGAATCTAATCTCTTTTACTTGATGTGAAGGATTATCCACATAGAGATTTACAAAACAAAGGAATTGTTGATAGTGGATGTTCCATGCACATGACTTGAAACAAGGCATACCTTGCTGAATATCAAGACTTTAATGGTGGCGCCTAGTGCTTTTGTAGACTAAAGTGGTTCTAATACGGTACAGGTAAAATAAGAACAGGAAGTTAGATTTGAGGATGTAGCTTTGTGAAAGAACTACAAAAGCATTTCAATCTCATTTTCCTGTGTCACAAATATTGACAAGAAGAACAAGTTCCTTTTCACTGACACTGAATGTCTATGTTTTTGTCTCCTGAATTTAAGTACCCTGATGCAAATCAAGTCATACTTATGATATCCCTAGACAAAACAATATTTACAGTTTTCATGTAGAGAACATTGTTCCTTCAGGAGGTTTTTCTTGTTTTAATTTGTAAAGTCCATAATTGATGAATCTAACAAATGCATAGGAGTGTTGGTCCATAGTTAACTTAAAAATCTTAAAGCAAACATGTGAAGGAAACTTGTAAGAGGTTTACCTTCAAAGATTTTTCAAAATTGACCGACATGTGTGTTACTTGAGCGCGCCATGTGCGCGCGTGCGCACATAAGGCCCTCCTATAACGCCAAATCATGTGAGCTCAATTAGTCCAAGTGCGCGCGCGAGATCGAGCGTGCAGAGTTTGCATATAGATTGTTTGACCTACATTTGTGTGAGTAGGAGCATAACAAAAGACACTGTATTGCTGGTTATCACTGAAATACATTTAGCAAGTGTTAGTTGGGTGTTCTCTTAAAAACTAAGGATAAAACTAATTGAATCCTTAAGGACTTTATAAGGCAATTGAGAACCAATTAATCAAAAAGTTAAAACTATTAATGTGATAATGGGTAACAGAGTTTAAGAACGGGGAATTTATTAATTATGTGGGCAGGCTAAAGGGATCAAAAGGAATATAGTAATGCAGAACTCCACAACAAAATGGAGTTGCTAACATAAAGAACAGGACCCTTATTGAGAGCTGCTAAAACAATGCTAGAGATTCATTTTTGACCTTACACTTTTTTTTTGAGGTCTGAAGCAGTTTAGTACTGCTTTTATGTCCTATAATAGGGTATAGTGACCAAGCCTCAAATAAGACACCTTATGACTTATAACTGGTAAAATACCAATCATAAGCTACATAAGACCTTTTGGGTGCGTCATGAGACCATCTTGAATACCATTGACCACCGTGGGCAAGTTTGATGGAAATCAGATGAAATGGTTTTTAGTTTGGGTTGTATCTCTACAGAGCAAGGCTTTTAGGTATTACAATTTTAAAACCAAAGAGTTGAGGAAAACTGCACATAACCTTTTTAGAAAAATACAACCAATGTAGCAGGGAAAAGGACCAACTCTTGCGTTGTTCTTGATAAGAGAAACGAGTGAGAGAGCGCGCGATGCGCGGCGAGCAGCGCGAGCGCGTAAGGTTAGAGAACCAAGCTAACAAACATGCAAGTCCAAAAGAAGATAATCATAATGCAGGTACAGAAGATATTAATGATGCAGGTGATTCTGAAAAGGAAGATGAATCTGCTCAGGTCTACTTTGTACTACCAGTATGGTCTTCTTATTCTTTAACAGTAAAGAGGTCAACAGATGAAGCACCTACCAAACATCATGATTTAAAGACAGATGAGAAGCCAGTAGATAAGGAGGATCAAGTCTTTTTGGATGAGCTTGAAAGACTTAAAAGACAAGAACAGGATGCTAATTATCAGATCATAAGAGTCTACAGTACATTCTGGATCAAAAAGAACTCAACATGAGACAGCGGCGATGGATTGAACTTTTAAGTGACTATGATTGCGAAATCCGTTACCATCCTGGTAAGGCCAATGTAGTGGCCGACGCCCTGAGTCGAAAGGACAGAGAACCAATAAGGGTTAGATCCTTGGTAATGACGGTACACACCAATTTACCTGAGAGAATACTCAATGCCCAGACTAATGCAATGAAAGAGGAAAACGTGAAAGCTGAAAATCTTGGAAGGCTGATCAAGCCGATATTTGAGGCCCGTTCCGATGGAATCCAATGCTTCGAAGGGCGAATTTGGTTACCGTTGTGTGGAGGACTACGGGATTTGATCATGCATGAATCGTACAAATCTAAATATTCCATTCATCCAGGGTCAGACAAGATGTATCAAGACTTAAAGAAACTCTATTGGTGGCCGAACATGAAAGCCGAGATCACCACCTATGTTAGTAAATGTCTGACCTGTGCCAAGGTAAAGGCTGAGCACCAAAAGCGATCCGGTCTACTGCAACAACCTGAAATCCTAGAGTGTAAGTAGGAGAAAATAACCATGGACTTCGTCTCAGGACTTCCAAGAACGCCAAGTGGTTATGACTCCATTTGGGTTATTGTTGACCGATTAACTAAATCTGCTCATTTCTTACCAATGAAGAAGACTGACAGCATAAAGAAACTCGCCTAATTATACTTAAAAGAAATTGTATGTAAGCATGGCGTGCCTACGTCAATTATCTCGGATAGAGACAGTTTGTTTACATCAAGATTTTGGAAATCACTGCAAGAAGCGATGGGAACCCAACTGGATATGAGCACTGCTTACCACCCAGAGACAGATGGTCAAAGCGAGAGAACTATTCAGACGCTGGAGGACATGTTGCGAGCATGCGTAATTGATTTTGGTAGTAGTTGGGATCGACATTTGCCATTAGTCGAATTCTCCTACAATAACAGTTATCATGCGAGCATTAAGGCTGCACCATTTGAAGCTTTATATGGGCGAAAGTGTAGATCGCCAGTTTGCTGGAGTGAGGTTGGAGATAGCCAACTCACAGGTCCAGAAATGATACGGGAGACAACTGAGAAGATAGTGCAGATTAAAAATCGGTTGTTGACTGCTCGAAGCCGCCAAAAAAGTTATGCGGATGTTAGACGCAAACCGATGGAATTTCAAGTGGGTGACATGGTCATGTTAAAGGTATCGCCTTGGAAGGGCGTAATTCGCTTTGGGAAACGTGGTAAGCTGAGTCCACGGTACATTGGGCCATTCAAAATCATAGAAAGATTGGTTCCCGTGGAATACAAGTTGGAACTTCCCCCCCCCCCCCCCCCCTCCCTTCCGCCCCCCCCTCCCCCCCCCCTCTCCCACCCCCCCTGATAAAACTCCGTGGAATTCATATACCTTCCATGTTTCGAATCTCAAGAAAATGTCAGGAGCGGGGGGGGGGTGTGGATGATACCTGGTTATCCCTCTTGAAGAGATCTAACTTGACGACAAATTGCACTTTATCGACGGAAACCTGTTGAAATCTTGGACGCGAAGTGAAGAGCCCAAGCAGAGTCGAATCCTATTGTCAAAGTACGATGAATTCCAGAGAGGTCCGGAATCACTTGAAAGAGAGAATATTTCTTCAAAATAAATGAGGTTGTCAATTTCTTGGCAGGAGACTTATTTCTTGGCAATGCAAAAAGCAGACAATTGTGGCTACTTCTACTACTAAGGCAGAGTATGTTGCTGCTGCAAATTGTTGTGGGCAAGTTTTATAGATTCATAATCAAATGCTAGACTATGGGTTCAATTTCATGAACACAAAGATCTACATTGATAATGAAAGTACTATATGCATTGTAAAGAATCCAGTATATCACTCCAAAACAAAGCATATTGCAATTAGGCACCACTTCATAAGGGATACATATGAGAAGAAACTTATTCAGGTGCTGAAAATACACACTGATTACAATGTAGCTGATCTTCTAACCAAGGCATTTGATGTTAGCAGGTTTTAGTTCTTGGTTGTTACTATTGGGATGATCAATCAATAAGCTGCATTAGTTAAGGGGAGGTAATATGATTTGTTGTATAGTTTGTATGAAGTGTTTAGTGTGCAGAAGAATCTTGACCATAGTGATGATTTTCATGGAGTTATTTGGGTTCTAGAGAGTCATTGGGAAGAGCTTTAGATGGTACTGAAGCACTGTTGTTGCCAAAATTGTTCATTCTTTGGTTGGCAAAAGTTAGTACCGACAGCGGAAAGTTTATACCGTTGGGCAAAGATAGTACCGCTATAGAGACGTTGAAGAAAATACCGCCAAGGGTATAAAGTTTAAATTGAAATGGTTTCTTTGATCTTAGGTTTGCTAAACCTATATAAACCCAACTAAATTGCACAGTTCACTCACGTACTCTCTCTTAATTACTTTCTTTCATTTAAACCCTAATATCTCACTCACCGACGATCACAAATTCAACAACCATGGTTGTTCTTGAATCGTGCCCTAAACACAATATGGTCGCTTATTTGGAGAAGACTGATGGTAATGCAGAGTTTCATGAGATTATTGACTTTCTTGCACGAAGTTCCATCTACTATGCTCTCACTGTAAGTCCAGTAGTCTCTACTACATTTGTTGAACAGTTTTGGATGTCTGCTAAATCCAAAATAATCAATAATGTTAGGCATATTACTGCCAAAGTAGCTGGCGAGCCTGTGTCTATCTCTGAAGCATCAATAAGAAGTGATCTTCTTTTTGATGATGCTGATGGGATAGATTCTCTACCAAATCAGGCTATATTTGATGCTATACAGCTCATGGGTTATGAGGGGGATTTAACTATGTTAACCTTTAACAAAGCCTTGTTTTCACCCCAATGGAGATTTCTTTTTCATACAATGAATCATTGTATTAGTTCAAAAAGCGCCTCTTGGGATCAAATTTCCACAAACATTGCCACTGCTGTAATTTGCTTAACATCTAATCAGAAATATAATTTTTCTAAATTAATTTTTAATGGTATGCTTAGACATTTAGATGCAAAGAAAAAGTTTGTTATGTATCCACGTTTTATTTCAGTCTTTTTGGATAAACATCTAAAGAATGTGCCTGTACCTTTAGACCATTTTCCTGTTAATGCTTTGACAAGTAAAGTTTTCTCCTTTATGGTTAAAAAGGGTAAACATTTTTCAGGGAAAGTCACACCTCTGTTTTCTAACATGTTGGTTCAACCAACAAAGGATGAGGGTGCACAATCAAAAAGACCATCTGAACCACAACCTACACCCTCTCCTCCTCACCCAAGTAAAGTTCATGTTGAGCCTCAGTCTGACCCATCACCTAGACCTTCCCCTACTACTCATATTCCTGATTCCATTCCAGAGGATTCTGGTGGAAATTAAGGAGGTCAGTCATCCAGTGATAGATCCCTTTCAGGGAATGAGGGTGGCATGACACTCCAAAGTGTGTATGATCTTTGTATCTCTTTGTGTACACAGGTTACAGATCAAGCCAAGGAATTTAAACATTTGAAGGCACAGATCAAGAAGCTTAAGAAGAAAGCCAAATCTGTTATCACACACCACAGAGCTTGGATGAAGAGTGTATCCTTGAAGCAAAGATTGGCAGGAAAGAAGTCCTTGAAGAAAAACTGGATGCAAAAGGAGTCTGTATCCAAACAGGGGAGGAAATCTGCCAAAGCTGAACCTTCAGTCCATAAAGATTCATTATTTAATGAGCTTGCTGATGATACATTGGATTATATGGAGACTGAAGATGCTCAAGATGTGAGGAGGACAAGAGATGTAGTGAATGAAGAAAAGGAGACTGATGATGATGAAGTTAGTACTGAAGATGCAATTAGTACTGCTCAACAAAAAGTTAGTACTGACAGACCAAATATTAGTACTGACAGACCCAAAGTTAGTACCGACAAGGAAAAAGATAGTACCGTTAGCCCAGATGAAGGTACTGTTGATCAAACTGAAGGAATAAGTGCTACTCCAACCACTCCAACAACTACTCCTACAATTTTTGGAGATTATGAAACTATTACTCAGGTTCTTCTCAACATGAGCCAAGCCAAAGCAGTTTCAAGAGAAAAGGAGAAAGGAGTTGAACTAAAGGATGTTGAAGAGACTGAGAGACCTAGACCTACTTTAACCAGATCATTATTGACATTAAAGCCTCTTCCAAAGATTGATCCAAAAGATAAAGGGAAAAAGAAAAATGAAGACGAAGATGAGTCTGATACTCAATCTGAAGGTATTCCTAAAGCTGAAAAGAAGTTTAAGCAACTTGCTAGGGATGAAGAGATGGCTAGAAAGGTGCAAGAAGATTAGGAAGTAGAATAAGAAGTTAAAAAGCTAGCTGAGGAAGAAGCTATAAAGGCTGCCCTTTTAAATGAATATGACTTTATTCAAGCAAGAATGGAAGCTGATAGACTTCTAGCACTAAGACTTCAAGAAGAAGAGAGAGCAGTTTACTGTGGAGGAAAGAGCAAAATTCCTTCATGATACAATTGCAGCCCAAAGAAGGTTTCTTGCAGAACAAAGAGCTGTTGCCATCAGAAACAGACCACCTACAAGAACTTAGCTTAGGAATCAGATGATGACTTATCTGAAACATGTTGGAAACAAGAAACACTCAGACCTGAAGAGCAAAACTTTTGAAGAAATACAAGCTTTGTATAAGAAAGTGAAAAGGTTTGATGAAAGTTTCACTGCTGTTGGTTCCACTGAGGATAAAAGAAAGATTAAAGAGATGAATGAAGAAGCAAAAGACCCTGAACAGAAGAGGTTAAAGAAGAAGGTTGCTAAAGAAACTCCAAAGGAAGAAGACACAGCAAAAGTACCTGCTAAGGTAGATGTGACAGAGCAGGGTACAAAGAAAAGGAAGGGTGGTCATATGAAGATGATTGCAAGGAAAAGGAAGAGACCTCAACCAGATGTTGATAGTGATGATGAACACAAAAAATGCCTAAAGATTGTTACATTTGAAGGTACCATAAATAGTGACATATGGGAGAGAAAATCTGTCATTGCTAGGTTGAACAAGGTATCATCACCAGATGGAGACTATCTTGTTATTTATAGAGCCAATGGAAACTTCAGGGCATTCAACTATCTCATGGAGGTACTTTATATCTTTGATAGGAAAGATTTATTTCACTTGTATGACTTGATGATGGAGCAGTACTCAAAAGTCACACTGGAAGGATATGAGTTGATTCTTTGGGGAGATTTGAAGATAATGATGGAATCCTCAACAGGAGAAAATGATCAAAGTGATTTCTGGAGTGATCAACAAGATTGGAAGATTGTTACTTGGAGATTGTATGAAGCTTGTGGAGTTTACATACTAGAACTTGAAGATGGGACAGTCATCCATATGTTAGTTGAAAGAAGGTATCCTCTTTCCAAGGATTTATTGCAAAGGATGCTTGATCTTGGATTGGAAGTAGAAAGAGAGAGTACTACTGCCCTTGATTTGATAAGATTTATTAAGCAACAGATTGATGGAGAGTGATGATGGAAATGGAGATGAGAAGGGTTTGAGTATTGGCTAACCACCACACAACAAATGGTCATCAATTCACCATGCTTAATAGGCATAAGAACTGGCTAGTCCATAAGCAAACGGCTTATGGTAAAGACTTCTCAAATCCGTTTATGGTTGACAATTTACCAAAAATTATAGGGTTCTTAACTCACCTTACTTCATGGTGAAGAGTTGGCTAGTCCAGGATCAAACAGTTCTTGGTAAAGACAACTCAAATCTATTGATAGCTGATAGTTTGCTAAAAACTATATGGTTTATCAATGCACCATGTTATGGCAATGAAGCATTGGCTAGTCCAAAAGCAAACGGTATTTGGTAAAGACAAATCAATTCCGTTGATGGTTGACAGTTTACCAAAAACTGTATGGTAATTAACTCACCATATTTTCTAATAAAGAGTTGACTATCCTAGAGCAAACGGCTACTGGTAAAGGAACATCAAATCCATTTATGGCTGGTAGTTTGCCAAAAACTACAAAGCCAACTTAGTTGGATTATTGCTGAAAAGACAAAGTTGCTGATGAAGATGGATAGTGTTTAAAGATCAGATCAAGATGTGTTAAAGTGTTTAGATACATCCTCTAAGAACTTAAGAAGATTAATCTGAAGAAACATGAAGTTAAACAAGTTCACAATCATGTTTAGGGGAGGATTGTTGGGAAATATACATTCCTAACTTAGTACCGTTAGTTATATACTTAGTACCACTAGTTATAGTTAGTACTGACAGTACAAAGTGTTAAGTACTGTTCAGGTAGTTAGTACCGTTAGTATAAAATAGTTAGTACCGTTTAATAGATATGTATGATGTATTATAGGAAAAGATATGTATTATCTTTTACGCGTTTTGTAAGCCTGTTAGGGTTTATCCTTGGTCTATAAAAGGAACCCTACGGCATTAGGAGATGTGAACACAGTAGACATAGATTGATAACACACAGATCTCATCTCATACAATTATATCTCATAGTTAGTAATCTGTAATCATTTAAAGCAGATTAATACAAAGTTTAGTAAGCATTGTTCTTCTTAATACTATTGTGTAGATTCCGCATATACAATAAGTATTCATAGTCAGTGTTTTCTCTATAGTCAATCTGTATTTATACAAGTTGGCTATCACCCTTAGCAGGTTGTAAAGATCTGTTCAGTTTGGGACTCACATTAACATTTCATTTAAGCAATATGTGCTCTTTTCAAACTTGGTTAGTTTAAGAGCTTCCCCTTTAAGTTTCTCATTCTCAATTTTAAGTAATTGGCATTTGGTGCATTCGAGATTAACTCCTTTGTTTTTCTTGAGTGTGGACAATTTATCTTTTAATTCTCTAAGCTCGTTTTCTAGACTATTTCTAGTAGCTTTTAATCTTTTGTTTTTAGTGATTATCTTTAGACTCAATTTGCATAATTTATCATATTCATTATCTAACACCAAATCATCTATTGATGAGTTCTCATCACTAAAGTAAGAGGATTCGGAACATACCTCACTTGGTGCTTGAGCTACGAGACATGTTTCGTCATTAATATTCTCATCGTCTTCTTCACTGCTATCACTCCAATAACCTCTGACAAACGCTATTTAGTTCTTGTCTTTCGGTGGTTTTGGACATTCTCCAATAAGATAATTTGGATCATCGCATCTAAAGCATTTTCTATCATTTTTTCCGTTCTTGTCATCACGGCTTCTTTGGAACGTCTTTTTGTCGTTCCGAGGTTGTCTTATGAATCTACCTCTTCTCTTGAAAAAGTTCTTGAAGTCTCTTACCGCCATGGCGTATTCTTCGTCTTCACTTCCGGAAGTCGAACACTCCTCATCACTAGATTCCTTTTTAGCCTTTAAAGCTAGAGATCTCCTTTCTTTTTTAGCTTTGACTATTTCGGAGTCTTTCTTGATGATCATTTCGTGAACTTTAAGGTTCCCAATAAGTTCATCAAGAGATCGTGACATTAAGTCTTTCGACTCTTCAATCGATGTGACCTTTGCTCTCCATTTAGGATGTAGAGCCCTAAGAAACTTCCTTACATAGTTCTTACTAGAATAACCTTCATCAATAGCTTTAAGACTAGTGATAATAGTATTAAATCTAGCAAAAACACTAAATATAGATTCGTCTTCAGAAATGACGAATTGTTCATATTGTTAAACCAAAAGGTCGATCTTATTATCTTTGACTTGACTATTACCTTGGTGGGTGATTAACAAACTTTTCCAAATTTCTTTTGCCGTATTACACATGAAAATTCTTTCATATTCTTTTCTTGGCAAAGCATTGTAAATAACCATTTTGGCTTCATTATTTTTAGCAAGCCTTCTTTTAAGATCATCGGTTAGTTTATCAAAAGGGATAACCTCATCAAGTTTGGTTTCCGGATTTTGAATAATGGGTTGAAAATCACCGTCGGTAATAACATGCCAAAGATCTAGATCTTTTGATTTAACATATGTCTCGAATCTATTTTTCTAGTAAATAAAACTATCACTTTCAAAAAGTGATGGTCTTTGCATAGATTGCCCTTCTAGATATTTGTCAAAATCCATAGATCGATCCAAGCTTTAAAATACAGTATATTTTAAAAATCCTGAGTGACCTTGACTTCTGATACCAATTGTGGAAACTAGAAGGGGGGGTTGAATATTTTACAAGTTCGTTTTACGTTTTAAAAGTTTTCTTTCAAAATACTTAGATTCGAGTTATATAATTCACAAAATGAACAAACAATGTAACTATCTAAACTAAAACTAGATAACAATGACAATAATATAAAGAGATAAGGAAAGGAACAATCAAACCAAGACGCCAAGATTTTATAGTGGTTCGGTTACGAAGCACCTCTTCGCCCTACTCCACTCCCCGAGTATCCTACTTGAGATTTCACTATGTCAACAAGCTCCCTTTAGGGACTCTTGTACCTCAGCTTTAATGACCAAAACCAGCAAGTATAATAAGGTTAAACAAAAAAAGTACCACTAATATTCTATCACGGCTGCGTACGAAAGTAGCCAGTCCAAGATGCTAGACTGCTCATTGTCATTAACGTCGTTAACTGTTTTTGAGGTCTATTTTTTAAAAACGGCAAACGAATAAATAGAAACAACCACGTACTATATAATTAGATGGGCACATAGTCAGTGCAAACCAGAAGTCCCTCTTTTTTAGCACTGAGTAAGAAGCCTACAAGATGCAAGTTTATGTACTTAGTAAGTGCAATATCATGACAGTCTTCATTCATAATGTAAAGATCGAGTCCATAGGCATTTTTCCAAACTTTTGTAATAGTTTAGGATCACTGGTGAACATAGAATTAGAGATCATAGATGATCTGGTAATGTCTTGTGATGAAAAGTAGGTGTGAAGTGTAAAGGAATATTGTGAAATGTAGTGAAGTTTGTGACGTGTAGGGAAGTTTGTGAATTGGTTAAAAGTGTAAGAAGTGTCATAGTTGTGAAGTTGTGTGTGAAGTCGTGTAAGTAGTGAAGAAGTTGTGAAGTCGTGATAGATTGGTTCTAGCTAAGATTAGAACTCGACATCTAGCTTAGTGTCAGAAATTGATATAAGCAACGTTGTGTATAGTTTTCTCCGCCTAAAGGGAGCTTGTTGACTAGTGAAGATAACTCTCGAGTTTGGTGCTCGGGGAGTGGAGTAGGGCGAAGAGGTGCTTCGTGACCGAACCACTATAAATCATCGTGTCCGGTTTGCATTTCCTTTTACTTATCTCTTTACATTTATACTTGCATTTATCACTCTATATTTATATTTGCAATTGTGTGTTGTGTTGCTTATATAGTTTTGATTGTGTTTGTGTCATGGATTGATGTGAACATTGATGTGAATATGTATTGTTGGTATAGAATTTATATAAACACTCTTCATATTATATCACTTTAATATTTTAAAAGGAAAACGTATTCACCCCCCTCTACGATTTCCACAATTGGTATCAGAGCCAGGTTGCTCTAATTTTTAAAACAAATGGTATTAAAAATTAAGTACGATCCATGTATCAATTTACCTATTAAGGAGGATTAAATATGAAAAGTGTTTTGTTGCTTAACTTGTATTATTTATTTGATTTATAGTATACTAATTATACTATCCAGAATAAAAATGATGCTTAAAATAAGTGTTATAATGTTCGGTAGCAACTTTCAGAAGTTGTACAGCCCATTTCGCAAAGTCAGAAAAACATTATTACAAAAATTATAAACTCTTGAGTATCTAGTGGGTGCCCCCTTAAATATTTAGGCGGCCCTCTTAATTCTGGCGTCCCCTTAATTTAAGGGACCGACTGCACTGATTTCTACAGTTCTTTCAAAACTTTGAAAAATCATTATAAAAATGAACGTAAGTCCGTAGAAGTCGTGCCACCCGCCATTTTAAAGATAATTAGACTAACTTCATATTAAAAGGACTTCATAGTTATTCAAACTTAATCTAGTCAGAATGGCAAAATACCTTCTTAATGTCCAACAAACGTTGAGTCTCTTTTTATACGTATAAAAACTTGTATTTTATCTTTTCCTTTCGAGTCGACATTTCTAGTCGTATATATCTTTGAAAAATGGTGTAATTAACTTTTCAAAAATATTAAACTTGATTTATGAAATGGGGAGAGAAAAGTATTTTATTTTCAAATAAAACCGAGCTATGTAACGTTGTTTGTATCTAAACACAAAACGACGACAAGTACTTTGATGTGGTTTTATGCTATGTGATTATATAGCCATCATTGTGTCTTAAAGTGTTTTTTTAATTTTTTGGTTAATAGAAATTATTAAATTGATTGTTGCTAATCTAATTGAGCTGAATTGAATATCTAAAGCACATTTGCCATGTACACTATTCCTTTTGTATCTAGTTCTTCGATATGACTACTAAAGTTATGCTAGATTTCCTTGTATTATGATTACGAAAATTGCCTTGCATTGCATATAGGTCATATGATCACTTAATTAGCAAAGTCACATAAACAACTGTAAAATTCGATATGGGGAATATACTTATGAATAAAAGTTCATACCTTATATCAGTATATTATAAAATATGTAAAACTAGTCATCTACATATTTCCAAACGTATATTTAATCCTATTTTCAACAAATGTAAACTATTTTTAAACAACTTGCTTTGTTTGACCTGGGTTTGGTTTAAACAAAAGAAAAGATTGTATTAATACATCAGTAACTAAGAAAAAGAAAATGCTTGTGCTTGCATGGTCGAACAAACCAAATAATTATAAATTTTCTAAAAACATATAGTATTTTAAAAAATATGCGTGTTGTATAAAAATTTGTTTAGAAATAACCTCAATATATTCTCATAAAATGTTAAAATTAAGTATATTATACAAAACAACAAATAGTTTTTTCGCACAAGTAAAATTTACGATATCTGGAATAAGAAATGTAACTTATTATTATTCATACAACTTCACCTTACAACTAATTTTGTATTAATGGAACAGACACTATTTAAATGTTTATTATATTTCTTTTAAATTGAGTGTTCGTGAGGGTCAATAAGAGTTTCGAGAATATAATCAAATAATTATTCAAATTATGATTGATATCATTATCGAATCTAATTGACAAGTTTTCGAGTATGGACATGAAATTGGATTCTTATTTGTTTAGCTCAAGACTATATCAAGATAATAGAGATATAAAGGATCCTACATATTCCAACTCACAAAGATGATAGAAAATAAATACATATTTTTTAATGAAAAGAATATGCACCGAACATAAATCCACACTTTTGTTGATGATGTCATAATTGAGTCGACTCGTCCAATGGTTTGTGATTCCAAACAATATACTAATATGTTTAAATACACGCATTCAAATACACAATTAAGTAGGATTGACGACTTTGGATGTTGTCCGAAATTATTAAGCAATTTACAATTGCAAATGCAATTGGTAAATGTGTTATTTCCGAAAACCAAACAGCACAGAGTAAAACTAACAATAACAGAAACATTTACTTATACAACATTGACACTTTTAACTAAGATTCTTAAATAAAAAATAATATTCTTGTTTATTCACCTAGGATAACATGATGTTGGGAAACATTATGTTTTAATGTATTATATAGGACTTATCGTATTAAACGATTGAATAAAGATAAATTTATCATATGCATACTTAATTTTCTTCGTAGCAAAATGGTTGTGTTACAAAAAAATACATTACAAATCATTTTAAAAATATAAGTTTTAGTGAATTGAAAAATAACCTATACACAATATGTATCAATGCATAAAACAAGTAAAGAAGACATTTATACAAATACTTATTTAATTATGATATTACAACAATGATAAAATCATTAATTTAGAAAGAGTATATTTTTTTTAAATAAAAATATGTCTCTTTTCAAACATTTTTTATCATTAAGAATCACAAACTCATTAAAAAAAAAAATTGATGAGATTCACTTTACAATGGCATGAAAAAGAGAATTTCTTAACAAACTCGCGAATATAACATATTTGTCATTGTGCCAATAAACACATCTCATAGCTTTTGGAAAAACCAAACACTTTAAATAGTCACAGTGTTGACAACTACACAGTAAGATGACTAAATATAAGGACATCCATTAAATCACGCAATATGTAATCAAAATCAAACAACCTATAGATCTTGAACAAAAGAAATAACAACATCTTGCTTATCGCTTATTCTTTGAATTCACCCACATCATAAATAGGATATTATATAGCGAACCTGAATTAAAGTAATGTTAGTTGATTCATGTATGCCCCCAATGAAAAGATAATACCAAATTTTATTACTACACTCATTAGGCAAATATAAGAGGATTCTATTTTGTTCCTGAACATGAGAATGACTAATGGAGAAACTATGGCACTAGAAATTCAATTTGACCTAACGGATGAATTGCTGTCTCCAAAGAGTGAAGTTGGGTTCTTTGTATAACCCATAAAATGGTTAGTGTTTAGCCTGAATAGAGCATCCACTAGTGTATAGTCTCATATTCATTCACCAAAATTGATTAAATGCTCTTCCTATATATGTCCTAATGATAGTATACATCAATAAACTTTGGTATCTCATTAGAGTACACCTAAAAACACGTAGACATTAGGTTATCTTAGTCCTCTAGACAACATGTTGTAATCCTCACCAAAGCACTCAAACGTGAAACCGTTTAAATTATTTTTTTGTCTAGGTCCTCTAGGAATGATGAAACCAATCACATAAACGTGTCATTCTCATTTTAACAGTCTGTTACAATTAAATACATTCTGATAAAATCTAGAAAACATAATCATTTCAATACTAACCAAAATGTTAAGCATTTTTAATTTGGGAAATGCAAATTAAAATGTCACTTATTGTTCATGTCTAAGTCATTTCATAAAAACTTTAATCATGCCTCTATTATTATATAGATGGTTAATATCTTTCGTCCACATTTTTGTTACCACCTTTAAGATAACCTCGTACCTCGTTGTGTGATTGTTCTACAAACAATCGCAATATTCGAGAAGCTTCATAACATAACTCGCGAGGGAAACTTCCATCGTGATCTAACCGTCAACCAATCATGCAATTGTCACGTCTCATCGCTTACGTCAATATTTCTCTTCATTTATTCTTTTTATATCTATCAACTTATGTCCGGATGAAGTCATGACTAAAAGGGAACGGGAAAACAACACATCTGCACATAAACCTTTAACCAAACACTCTCAAGAACTCACATAGGTGATCCTTATTCATTAGAAACCACAAGATACACTTCTACCATACACTCAAACCTCATAACTATTATTCACTCTTGTTAGTGATCATTAGTTCTAGTACATCCCCAAATAACCAAAGTGAAATGAAAAACCAAGTCATCCTTACTACTATCAACCTCGATTCATCCACCTGTCACTTTCACAAGAAGATTCACCATGTAACCATTCCCCACAAGTGAATTTCGTAATGAAATGCGTCTTATCCTCATATCCCGACACTCATAAGCATGTGTGCCTATGTTGTCAAAAGTCAAGTGAATTTCGTAATGAAATGCGTCTCATCCAATCATTTCCACTTCTTAACAAGTGAAGAACACAAAGAAGATATACAACCTTCAAAGTGTTGTTGAGTCATCACAATAACGTGTCTTCCATTGGTCCATTTCCGTTTTTTGGGCAAGTGAAGAACACAAAGATGATATTCAACCTTCAAGTGTTGTTGAGTTATCACAATGCTCCACCATTTTCACATTTTCACCTTTGTTCATCAACATTAACAACCATCTCAAGAAAACAATCACCCCAATCAAGAATTACCAAACCCTTACATTAAGGACACTCCCACATCACCACAAGTTGCCTCACATCCTCCATTTCCCATCTCACCCATCAATTCATATGTTACTCACACTCAATCTCCACCTCAAAGTGACAACCAAATTCAACATTCCCTCATCACCTTACTCTCCAAACCTACCAAACACCCAACAAACCTATAGTCAACACCTTCCCTTTCCATTCACGCTCATCCTTCCTTATTTATGTTTCCTCAACAAATCATCCTTATCATCAACATTTAGTTCGACCTAAAGTCTTATAAAAATGTTTTTTTTGAACACCTCACACATGAAAAGCACACATAGTGCTTAACAAACAAACCTTGAGAATTTAGGAATCTCTCAATACAACCCTTGACAAAAGTCTATCTGAAGTCAAATCATTATATTTGGTAGATAATCATCTCATAAGGCACATGTCGTTCTAAAAACGATGGTACTCCTTATCCGAATGACATCTTGGATGAAGTCGTTCTCTTAACAAAGGTGTGTCAAACTATTCCCTCTTCAGAGGTGTTGAATTGATTTAGATTTGGCATTTTTGGAGCTGATCCTCCTTCATCCATCGGGTCTGCTAGCTGTTCGATACATCAGTGGCCAATTCATTGGCTTGAAAAAAGGTTTTCATTACAGAGGACCCTGATTCATTAGGGCCCCAAATTGTTTGGGGGGAAGCATAGGGCATTTCACTGAAGCACTATCAGCTAGATCATGCTTTTTGAGTAAATCATTAACATATTTTTCTTGACAAATAGAGATTCCTTTAAAATATTGTTTTATTTAAAAACCCAAAAAATAAGTTAGTTCACCCATCATACTCATTTTATACTTTTTGGTCATTAACTTAGCAAATTGTTTACTACTAAGTTTATCACTTGTTGACACAAATAATTATATCCATCACTTATATCTAAACATTTAATGACTCTCTTAGTTTTATAAGTAAAAAGAGTGTGTCATATGGTACCTCTAAAAATTTATGCTGAAATCAGAAGTGTAGAGAAAGTTTCACACCATGCTATAGGAGCTTGTTTCAGCTCATAAAGAGCCTTATCCAACTTACATACATGGTTTGGAAATTCACTGCTTTCAAACCCAGATGGTTGTTGAACATATACTTCCTCGGAGATTTTTCCATTCAGAAATGCACTTTTCACATCCATCTGATATACCCTGAACCCCATGTGTGCCGCATATGCAAGAAAGATCCTGATGGCTTCAAGTCTTGCAACGGGAGCAAATGTTTTGTCATGATCAATTTTTTCCTGTTGATTATACCCCTGAGCAACCAGTCTTGCTTTGTTCTTAGTAACAACCCTATATTCATCCATCTTGTTCTTCCAGATCCATTTGGTTCCAATAATGGTCTTGCCATGAGGTTTAGGAACCAAAGTCCAGACCTTGTTTCTTTCAAATTGATTCAACTCTTCTTACATAGCAATAATCCAACCTTCGTCTTCCAAAGCTTCAATTACCTTCTTTGGTTCAATTTCAAAGAGAAAATTAACATAAAGACATTCATGAGCAGAAGTTGCTTCAGAGTCTCTGATTTTACTTCTAGTGGTAACCCCAGCTTGTGGTTCACTAAGAAATGTTACAAGTCAATATGCTTTTCTTTAGACCATCTGTCTTAAGGAACAAGAGGATTTGTAAAGACTTCACCTGATGGTGAGTTGATTGTTGGTGAGGGTTTAGCTTTATTAATAGGTTTAATGATGGTAGGAGCTTGATCTTCATCAAGTCCAAGGTCTTCCACTGATTCAAAGTCATCATGTTCATCGAGAATAGTATTATTATCAACAATGGCGAGTTTAGGGATTGCATCAGGTGTTGTGAGTTCAGGGATCTCACCTGGTGAGTTTAACACCTAGGGAGAGGGCGTTTATGATGGTATGACAACTTTAGAGATGTTGATGTTATTTGTAGAAAGGGGATCATAAACTGGGACATAAAGAAAGTAATCATTATTCCCAGAGCTTTGGGGAACTTTGTTCATTGGTATAATGAATTCATCATATGGGGAGGTCTGTTTCATTGAAATTGACTTCATCCCCTATGTGCTTGATTTAGAAATAGCTTCATCATCTTCACTAAAGGTAACATGATAAGTCTCTTCCATTTCTTGTCTTATGATGTTGAAAACTCTAAATGCTTTAGACATTGGAGAGTAGCCAAGAAATAATCCATCATCAGCTTTTTCATCAAATTTTCCCAAGTGGTCTCTGTGACTGTGAATGTGCACATGACAACCAAACACATAAAAATAGCTAATATCAGGGGATCTTCCTCTAAATACATCATAAGTTGTCTTCCTATGTTTTTTGACAATGATGGATCTGTTTTGTGTGTAGCAAGCATTGTTCACATCATCTCCCCAAAATTGTTTATGGATATTTGTACTATTCAACATAGTCTTAGCTTCTTCGATCAGGGTTCTATTTCTTCTTTCAGCTATACCATTTTGTTCTGAAGTGCAAGGAGATGATAAGTTTTTAGAAATTCCTTTTTCATCATAGAATTCTTTCAGCTTGCGGTTTCTGAACTCTGTTTCATTATCACTTCTCAATTCCTTTACTCTTATTTCATTGAGATTTTCCATTTTTTGATCAAAGACATGATGCAATCAGCTCCATCACTCTTTTTCTTAAGGCAGAATACCCAGGTGTACCTTGAGTACTCATCAACTATAACCAGGATATATTTGTTATGGCTGATGGTTTGGGGTTTTACAGGTCCAAACAAATCCATATAAAGGAGACACTAGTACAGAATGACTAGGGGTATCCGGCACTAAAAATGAGTGCATGGCAAATGTGTGGGATACTTATATGATCGATGTGACCATAATAACAATTACAAATTTAAAACATGGGTTAATCCTAGTGCCTCTTATCTATCTTAATACTCACTATGCGGTCTTGGGATGCATCACAAAAACATGTTCTAGAATTTAATACACTACCGGTACAATCATATAATTTAATACCGATACCAATGTTCCAGAAAAAGCGACAAAGACCACACGTACACATCCGTAAAGACGAAATAGACTCATATGACTGCATTTGAACCTTAACTCGAACAAGCTAAAGGTATAAACTATCTTGGGTATCAAAAATGGATACCCGGATTCCTATAGATCTAAAGGAGAATATCACATTTTGGGGGTGGAATTTTGAGAGTTTTTGTGCTAGTCATATAAATTCCTATCCATGAGACGCTATTAAAACTCGGTTTTTATCGGTGTGTGTTATAAAAAATTTAAAATTTTGGTTAAAATTACCTTTTATGCTATGTTTCGATATATTACCCATCATTTTAAGGACAAAGCAAATGGAAATTGAGGGAATGGTTTCTAAGGCTTATTTCCCCCTACACTTAAGTTGAACATTGTCCCCAATGTTCTATAGAAGTACCCGCAAAAACGAATAAAGAGAAAAGAAAACAAGTAAAAGAAACTAGTACTCCTCTGGTTTGCTTAATAATGGAGAAGAAACATGCGACAACTATTTAAATCGTCCTCTAAGAATCATCCAATGGAAACTTCCTAAGAACTTCCAAGCTTCTTCTCATCAAATATAACTTATAAATCAAAGACAAAGACAACTACACCAAGCATAAAATCAGCGGGATAGATATATACAACGGGATTTCAGGGTTTGACTCTATGAAAACAGTAAAGATAGGATGAAAGTAATGATGTGATCATAGGTTTATGCATGTTTATAAAAGAATTACGAACTTTAAATGTTGTACAAATTATTTTTCGAGAATACTTGAAAAAATTTAAATTTTCCTGTAGCTGGGCTCACGACGCCGTCGGGATAAATCCTGACGCCGTCGCCAGCGACTATGAAATTTTCTTTTTGTTTCTTTGAAAAATTTCCTGCACATGATTGTATAAGCTATTTCTTGTATGAAACCTGAGATTAATCAATACAGTCATGTGACTCAAAAATGAGACAAATTAATCTAAACAATCTATTAAATATGTTTGATATGGTTCATAAAAACCAGGTAATTTTCCCCTACACTATTTTTATTGCAAAATACCTTTGATTGTCAATAAAACAAAGTTAAAACAAAACAAAGCATGATTACAAAAATAATTCAAACATAAAAGAATAAAAAAACATATAGAATAACAGAGAATATTAAACCACACGACACTTTCTAAATATGGCGGATAAAAATAAATATTGGGTTACCTCCCAAGAAGCGTTTGTTTTTGTTCGAGTCGCGAGCCTAACTCTACCCTTATTTAACAGACAAGGGAGAGGGTTCCCCTACACTCGAGTTCAAGTGTGGGTGATAGTAAAGGTATACACCATTGTGGTGAGGAGCCAAGAGTGGTTGTTGAATTATATGCTCCAAATGGTGTGTTTCTCTAATCCTAACCTTCTTTATTTCTTTTGACCTAACGAGTGAATTAAGTCCTCTTCCTAGAAAAGAAACTTCCTTAGATTCTAATTCCCAATCATTTTCTATCATCTCTATATCTGAAAAATCAACACCTAGGGATCCACTATGTTCTAATAAACTTGGTTTAAATCCAAAATGTTTCTTAGGAACATCAATGCATGGGTGATAATAGCAATACGTATCCTTAGGGTGGAAAGAAGCCACATGAGGTGAAGGCGGTGTATGGTTAAATGGTCTACTTCATTCATCCTAAAACTATATGAACTAGGTGGTTTGATGGGTGGTTCGGGGTCTCTTTTTTCTCCTAGATCTACTTCTAAGGAAGGGAAACTAGGAAAGGGTTGTGGTTGAGGCTCAGGTTCATCAAAACTAGGAATTTCCCTAGAACTAAGAGGAATGCCATGATCACAAGTATTCAAGCCTAAATCCTCTAGTGGTGTTTCATCTAAAGGTTCTACCTCAATTGGGAGTCCTATAGTTTCTTCTACTTCATCCGAGTAAGTCACGGGCGGTGTGTTTTCCTCAAATGATGGGATGACTTGTGGGGTACTTTGTGGGTCTGGATTTTCCACTTTATCCAAGCTTACCTCCTATGCATCTCACCCAAACATTCTCATTTCCAGACATATTTTTCGCCTTGATGCCTTCAAATTTTCTAATTTCTTGTTCAGAATAATGTTTGGTGGGTTGTCCATCTTTTTGGCTTCCCATGCGTCATCACCACTAATTTCCAAAGGGTTTCCATCTGCTGCAAAGTCAAGGTCCATTCGGGTATAGTCATCGACATGGTCATAAAATAATTGAGTAAGGGACCATAAATCAAGGCCATGATGAGGGACTCTTTGGATTAAGTTTTTGAAACGAGTCCATGCATCGTAGATAGATTCATCTTGATGTTGTTGGAACACCAAGGTATATCTTTAGAATGGGAAGGTTGTGGTTCATGGTGGGTTTTGAAAGGGTATGGTAGGTGGTCTTTCATACATCATGATGGTGAATGAAAGAGTTACAAATAAAAGGCACAAAGAAAAGATAGACTACAAGAAAGCTAATTTACTGAATGTAGAATTCTCCCTTGATAGGAATCAAGCTAGTAGACCTAAGTTAAACAATGATCAAAACCTAACTATTCCCCACGCAGCGATGCCAAAAACTTGATGCGGGGCCTCGTAAGACTTCAACAAGAAGTTTTACAACTCCCTAGGCGGTGTACCTAGTCGTTGCAGTGTAGTATAGGTAAGACTCGAGGGTTATTATCGTTCTCTAGGGGAATAGGTTGGGAAAGATCAAACGGAGCTTAACCAAGATCTACGGGATTGAAAGAAGATTATTTTTGTTATTTTTATATTTTATAGAAAGCAGGTAAATCAATGGTTTAAGAGGTTGGTTTGTTTAACTAATTAATAAACTAATTTTAATCTAAACTACTGGTGATAACTTTATGATAAAATAATGTATTCACTTAATCATGCATTACTCATTAGATTGCTTCTCCTAATCCTGTTGCCTTGTCACACTCGTGATGATCTGTGTAAGTATTTCCTAAGTCATGAACGAATTACACGAACCCGCCGTCTATTTAATATTTCGTTAAGGCGACGCACAAGTAAGGTAGTATGAAGACTATTACAAGGCCCCCAAGAGTATATTAAATGCAATTGAAATATCTTAAGAGGGATCAACCATATAAGGGATAAGGTAGTATGAAGACTGTTACCGATGGTATCCTTTCTACATTTCTCGCATTTCGTTAGACGTCTATGCCATTTAAAGATCTTATGGTAGTTTTTTAAAGCCTAACGCACACATCCATCACAAGAAGCAACAGTATAAGGATCTACAATCCAACTTTCATGCAATCATAAGCAAATACATAGGAGGGTTTAGCCTAACATGTTATAAAGAGAGCAAGAACATAAATCAATCAAACAACACATAGACATGTTGAATGATTAAAGATAGATAATCTTACTTGATTAAAACATGGATTAAGGTCAGTTACAATAGGGTTTTGAGGCGCTAAAGTCGGCCTAAAAGCTGACAAAATACTTAGGGTTTGGCTCCCAAAAGTTATACAAAGTTACACACTTAAAACCCTAAATTCGGTTTAGTATATATAGAGAAATCGTCACGACGGCGTCCAGTTATAGTCGCGATGCCGTCACAAAATAGAATCTTCTAGGTCTGATGTAAGTCGGTTACGTCCTAACGCCGTCGTCAATTTCCTGATGCCGTCACTAGATAGATCGCGATAGCGTCGCTTTATGCCTGTGACACCGTCTCCACGCTCTGTGAACACGATTCTTCAAGAGATTTGGTGTAGGTTCATAATCTTGTCCGTTTCTTCTCCAAATGAGCCCAAGTCACGTGTATTTCCTCCAAATGCCATCCAAGTGCTAAAAACCTTAAACAAACGATTAAGCATATAATCTTGGTATATTTGCAAGATTTAAGGGGTTAAATGACCCCAAAATAGTGTATAAAATGACACCTCATCATCTACATTGATAGACTTTATATCTCATTAGGAATGCACATTAAGCAAGTAGAAATTATGGTTCTCCTTAGTCAATCTAGATAACATGCACCTCACATAAGTGGTTTAAAGTTTTAAGATGATAACTTGCTCCCATGTAATGCAATTATATGCCTTCATGATTATCTTGATGCTCAATGTTTATTTGCTTAGCTATTGAATGCATGTCTATTGTAAAGGCGTTTGTCTTTTTCTTGCAATTTATATAAAATATCTCTTAGTTTATCTAAATAACACATGCTCCTAAATGATAAATGCTAACATGTTTTACATGAAAATTGCATTAAAAATTATCATGTTTTGTATGCGTCATCTTACATGACTTACGTGTTAATTGTGCACCTACACTATGTCAGTTTGATGTATAACAATTAACTTTTAGATGTTATATAGTCTTACACATTAATCTCGTTGATTATTGTGTTGATGCATGCTTAGATAAACTTGCATGTTTACATCTATATGTCTTATGCATCTAGGTATATATATTTTCTCACACTAGAATACTTTTCTTCACGTCCGTGTCACAAATATAAAAAGTCAAAAGAGTCGTAGAACGGTGTAGGATATTGGAAATCATAACACAATCGAATGACTAGTGGATTAGCCAAGTTCTAGAGAGAGAAAGTGAGGAGAGCAATTCTAGTAGAGAAAATGCCTTGTATTAAATGAAATGACTAACCCACCTCTTCCATGGCATGGAAGAGGCTTATATAGTAACAATAAAACCAGCCATAAGGCCTTAGTAGCGGGATTACACGTTGGCTTTAATACCCGGACCATTACCGAATGTTATACATTAAATACTTAACTACGAGCAACAATAAATGGAAAAATACACGGGGTGACCGAGTCTTAATATCTAACAATCTCCCCTAAGGGAGGTCCCCATTAGAAAAATTACTAAAATTGAGTCTGTAAGTTGATTTGTGTTCTCAGCTCTCACCCCCGTTTTCTCCCTTCCTTCTCGTTAGTCTATGATTCTTCATGATTGATTTTCTTTGTACCATAATGTAGTGATCTTTGAGTTATAGTTCCCTTTGACTTGGTGTGATTATTTGAGATCTTCTTTGTGATCATAGCCACACGTAGTAATCTCTTAATCATTCTTGTTGTGGTATTGCCTTCATGTATGTTGTGACCTTCGGACCGGCATGCTCACACTTTTATGGATCATGATAGTACGCATCAAAGTTGCGGAAGTTGTGTTGTAGGTATTTCGGTTAACATGATGTCTTTGATTAGGAACATTAAGTGTGAGCATGGGGTTGTGAATTAACATGTCTCTTACCATCAGCTACTACCGTCTACCGTTGGGAATTCCTGCAAGTATTGTTCAACGTAGACCTAAACAGACGAAGTGTCTTAGTTCACTTTTGTTGATAAGGTTGCAAGAACACGGTTCCCTCGCGTTATTCAGTATAAATTACTGCCTGAGTGTCAGGTACAATTCTGGAAGAATCTCCTTGACAGGGTTTCGCAGCTGCGCTAGCTGTTCTCAAACCGGAGCTCTCAAAGTAGACAAAGCATGGAGTGAGTGAACCAGTGAATTAAAAATCCACTGATTAATGAAAAATTGATTTGAAAATCAATCGCGTGTCACTCAAAAAAGAGTTTTTTTGTGATTTAATGCCCAAAATTTTAGAGAAAGTGTTTGGTCATTATTTCTTATCAGCTCGGCCAAAGAATATAGTTCCAACAGGAATCTATGACATATTTCTTTGTCAACATTGTATAGACACTGAAGTTGGATTGCTTGGAACATTGTTTTGATGCAATCATGTCTAATATATTCTGGATGGACTACTCGACCTTCGTGAATGGTTCTAGACTCTAGATTTCGAATGGTGGGTTTGAGATGACTATGGATATATTTTTCGTTTGAAATTTATGAAATGTAGATTTTGGTTAATTCAAGTTCAGCTTGCAAGACTTGAGACATAATTTTAGCTTGCAAGACTTGAGACATATATGACGAGATCAAAATATCGAAATTTGATGCCTAGTGTTTGTCTATATGCAACAAATATGAAGGTGCGCTTATTTCGACTCTAAAAACAAAACATAGAAAATAATCCAAACGCTTCTTTATTCACTTTTGCTCAACCGAGTGAGTCGGAAATATATATTAGATTATATACCTTGGCAACAATCACGAGTTCATCGTGTATGCATGCAAAATCGTTTTTAGAGCGTATTAACAATGCGAGAAAACATTTTTATGACATTCTTAGTCGTGAGAAATTTTTCAAAAACAAAATTAGGGTTTTGTATAATTCAACATTTTCCAAACACGCTCAATAATGAAAAATCTATAGCTACGGGAAGCATATTAGTTATACATGGTATAATACTAGCCCTAATTATGCAAAAACACAATAAAAATTAAAAATCTCCAATTTTTAATTTTGTGCAAAATCGATCCCTAGACACGAAATTGAAAGAGGAATTGATGAAAATACTTATAATAGTTGTTGTTAATAATGATGTTTATGTTTTCCCTTTGTGAAATTGCCTTGATTTTGAGTTTGGAGATTGCATTTTGAGTTTTTAGGGTGTTCTTGTTCGTCACTTGTAGCAACAAATTTTTAAGAGTGTGTTTGTTTTTGGTGTTTATGAAAAATAAAAATGAAATAGGGGTGTTTGGTTTGTACAGTCCGCTGTCCCTTATCGATTTGGGGACCGGCTTTAGGAGATAATGGACTGGCCCATTCGATAAAGGACCGGTACCTGCTGGGCCATTTTTAGGCTTTGTATTTTGACGAATTTTGACGAAGGTGTGACATTTTAATTTAAATTTCGAGAATTAAAAAAATTTAAACATTTCAGATAAAATAATTAAGTTGTTGGGATTTATCGGAATGAATTTAATAGTAACGAAACTATTGAAAAGAGAACGAGGCATTTACGAGATTTGTTCCATCATTCCTAGGCCTAGACGTAAATAATTAAACGGTTCATGTTTGAGTGGTTTAGTGAGGATGTCAGCGATGTTGTCTTCCGACGGAACTTTTTCGATAGAAATATTTCCTTTTTGGACGTTGTCGTGAAGGAAATGATAGTGGAGTTGGATGTGTTTTGTACGCGAGTGTTGCACGAGGTTTTTGCTTAAGTCGGTGGCTCATTTGTTGTCGCACATAATCGGAATGTCGTCGAGGCGGATGTCGTAGTCGATAAGAGCTTGTTTCATCCATAGTGCTTGTTGACATGCCTTTTCGGCGCTTACATATTCAGATTCGGTAGTGGAGATAGCAAGAACGGTTTGCTTGTTTGAAAACCAAGATGTTAAACAACATCCCATAAACGTACAAATACCGCTAGTGCTTTTTCGATCCACGTAATCTCCCGCATGATCAGAGTCGGAATATAATATAGTTTCTATATCGGACCCCTTAGGATACCATAATCTCAAGTGCGTAGTGCCTTTAATGTATCAAAAGATACGCTTAACCGCTTTAAGATGAGAGGTTTTGGGATCCTCTTGGAAGCGTGCACAAAAGCAGAAACTAAACATGATATCGGGCCTACTTATGTTAGGTACAATAAACTACCTATCATGCCCTTATACTTAGTATTGTCCACGGACTCACCTTCTTCATCCTTCATGAGTTTTGTATCCGAGGACATGAGCGTTTATTGGTTTAAAATCTTCTAATCCAAATTTCTTAAGCATTTTTTTAATATATTTAGATTGATTAAAGAAGATATCGTCTTATAGTTGTTTTAATTGTAAACAAAGGAAGAAGTTTAGTTCACCCATCATGCTCATTTCAAACTCATCGTGCATGATTTTGGCGAAGTCATCACACAACTCTTGATAAGTTGAACTGAATATAATGTCGTCGATATATATTTGAACAATGATGAGATTTGAACCTGTCGGCGGACTCCAAGCACCTGTCGGCGGACTCCAAGCGGCGGCGGTTTGCGTTTTATGTGTGTGTGTGTTTAGGTGTTTGACCGGAAAAGGGGTGGTTTGACCAAAATGGCAAACCGTTGCCTTATATAGTATAAGTTTTGGTTTTGGCAGTTTTAGTCCCTAGAGTTTCTATCCTCTTTAACTTTCGGTATAAAGTATTTCTAAGGTTAAAATAAGTTTGGGAAATGGCAGATTTAGTCCTTATTGTTTATCAAAGCAAGGAAACACATAGCAAATTGCATTTAAGCCCCTAAACTTTCTAACAAATGACAATTTTGGCCCTTTGAGTTAAAATTAATTAACTCCCCTTCAAATAATAACCCCTTTCAAATACAAAAACCTTTTTCGTTAATTGTGTGATGTTTTAGAAACCCCTTTGATGAAATATATTTGAAATCACTCTCACCCTCAAACAATGACCCGTTTTCTATTTAAAGAGTTGTAGTCATTGATTGAGTGTTAAATTTGTTTTAAAAGCACAAACTGATTAATTTTCTAACAACACTTTTTCCACCATGGTTAACACAAATAATTTTGAAGAATCAATGAAGAAAATTATTTGGTTAAAAAAAGAAGACTTCTCTTCTTTAAGAAGAAATAACGCACTGAAACGTACATTACTCTTTTAAACAATCCTGGGTTATGAGCAAAGTTTGCATAACCCATGATGCATAGATATGAAGTAATCCATGCCCGAGAAAAATTAATTACCCGTTGTCAGGAATAGTTGTCTTTTTGACGACATGCTTTCCTCAGTCTGAAAAACAGGTTGCAGTCGGAAATAACTGCAAGCCATGAAGACATGTTTTAAAAGTTTGAACTTCTGCTCGAACTTTATTTAAAGGCATGTGTCATTATTGAACGACATTTCTAGGTCCGTAAATATTATCGATTTTCAAAAGACATGTCTTGAAAAATATTTTTGGTATTTTCTATTTTCTGATTTTTATGGTTTTTGTAGGTTTTATATTTTTGTATTTTCTTTTTGGTTTTAAATATGTACATAGGATACATGAAGACTATCCTTTACTCATCCTCTTCTTCTTGAAGACGTTTGAGAGTTTTCGGAGACATACTCTTCATTCTAAGTCACGGAAGAAGAAATTCTAACTGCTCTCTTGGTAATGCATTTGTGAATGTATCTGCAAGTTGATTGTCCGTCGTTACGAATTAAAGTTCAACCAAACCATTTTCCACTTGCTCTCTTATGAAATGGTGGCGTATGTCGATGTGCTTTGACCGAGAATGCTGGACATTGTTGGAGCAGAGAGCAATCGCGCTTTTGTTATCACAATACAGAGGTATATTATTGAATGCAAAGTCGTAGTCCGTTAGCTGTGATCTCATCCAAAGGATTTGAGCACAACATCCATACATGGCAATGTATTCAGCCTCTGTTGTTGAGATAGCAGTGCTTTTCTGCTTCTTTGATGACCAGCTTACTAATTTGTCTCCTAAAAACTAAGCACTTCTCGACGTACTCCTGCGGGTATCCTGACAGCTGCATGATCAGCATCTACATAGGCCGTTAGTGCCATAGCGGTGTCCTTCGAATACCAAAGACCCATGTTAATGGTTTCTCTGAGGTACCGAAAGACCCGCTTAATTGCTTCAAGGTGCTTTTTGGTAGGCATAGCCTAATACCTAGCACACATGCACACAACAAATATGGTTGTGTGTTGAGTTCATTTAAGTATATAATTATATATATTTTTTTAGTGTGATTAGATGGAATGTTGGGTAATTTGGTAAGTAATATAGTTATTAAGTTTCTTGGTTTTACTAAATGAAATATGGGGTAAAGATTAATATGTGTGGAGTGAAATAAAGTGTGTTTAGTATGGTGCAAATTTAATTTACATAGTCTTTATAATTTCAAGAGCATATTTGGATTGGTTAATAAAGATGCCTCCGGGACTTTAAAAAAATGAGGTACATTAGGGAGCCGACCATACTACGAAACCGAGTCTGGTCAACTGGAATCCCTAAGGGGTCCTCATCCAGTTTTAATCGACCCACCATTGGTGTATCTACAGGTTCACAAGAATCCATTCCATATTTTTTTAAAATTTTAAGAGCATATTTGGATGGGTTAACGTAGGATCAACTACACCCTTAGAGAACTTGTTTTCTAGAAGAAACCTTGATAATGTGTCATACCACACTCGTGGAGCCTGCTTTAAGCCATAAAGAGCCTTCTTTAGATGATGGACGCGTGTAGGATGATCTGGATCTATGAATCACTCTGGTTGACTGACGTAGACTTCTTCTTTCAGCTCGCGATTCAGAAATGCAGTCTTGACATCCATCATACTCATCAAGCTTGACTTTATAGATCCACTTGAGAGCGATTATCATTACACAGTCTGGATTTGGTACTTACTCCCATACTTGAAGTCGATCAAATTCTTGAATTTCTTCTTGCATAGCTTCAAACCAACAAGCTTCAATTATGGCAGTCTTGAAATTCTTGGGTTTGAAATTTAAAAGTACATAATGGTGAGACTACCACAAGGCATCGGTATCTAACTGTATTCTGGTAGACACCAGACGAGAAGGATTACCAATTACATCACCAATCGGGTAATCCTTGGTCCATTTTCTAAGATGATCATGTGGTTGAATAACTTGGTTGGATTCAGCTGTACTAACATCCCCTGATGAAGATTATTCATAACTAGGTTCTGGAACAAACACGTTTACAAAGGGATCTTTGTCAGCTTGAGCCAAAGGGTTGTCTTTAAAAGTAGGTCCAGCTGTAACACCTTGATGTAAGATAGGAGCTTGTACTTCTGAGGATGAGGGTGAATGGATTATAGAGAGTACATCTTGATCAATTGTTGTAAAAGTAGGTGTACCGGCTGAAACAACTAGAACTTGAACTGTAGGAGCAGGAGGTACCAGTCTTTTAACACTAGGGGGTTCAAAGTATTCATTGAACATCGGTTGGAATAAAATCTCTAGATCTTTATTGGTTGGTGGTACATAAGGAGCTGCCAGGACTGGATTTGGTACCAGCCCTGAACTGATTTGTCCAGGCATCATTAAAACATGCTCGGGTCCTGAACTGATGTGCACTAGAGCCATTTGCTTAGTTAGCTCATCGAATTGGACGCGAATTGTTTCCATAATTCATCAGGTTCTCTTGTTGTAGATTCTATAACCCTTCCTATTGGGAGCATAACCACCAAAAATCCCAATATCTGCTTTTGCTTTCAATTTTCCAAGATCTTCGCTGTCATTTGTAGGATAACAAAGAGCACCAAAACACGAAGAAATTTAAGATCAGGTTTCTTACCGTGCACAAGCTCATATGGGGTTTTGTTGTGATGAGTATGAATTAGGGATCTTTTTTTGGTGTAACAAGCAGTAGCAACAGTTTCTGCCCATAGAAACATCAAAGCTTTAAAAAATATCAGCATTGTCCGAGTAACTTCCACAAGAGTACGATTCCGTCTTTCGACAACGCCATTCTGCTGAGGAGTTCTCATAACAGATTTTTGGTGAGTGATGTCGACACTTTCATAGAATTCAGTCAGAACTTGATTAACAAATTCTATGTCATTATCTGTTTGGATGAATCTGACAGTTTTATTGAGACCAACTTGTACTTGCTTTAGAAATTTAATAACAAACTTTGGAGTTTCATCTTTTGATCTCAAAAACTTGACCCATGTAAATCTTAAATAATCATCAACGATGACCAAAATGTATCTCTTCCCATGAATACTCTGCACTCTCATTGGTCCACACAAATCCATATGAAGGGTATGTAAGACTTCCATAATGGTGTTTTTAGATTTGGGTTTGTGGGTATACTTCTTGCTCTTTCCTAGTTAACAAGCAGAGCAAAGATGGTCTTTCTCAAACTTCAACCTTGGTAAGCCTCTTACCAGATCTTTTCTTGCAAGATCATTGATGGTACCGAAGTTCAAATGATTTAGCCGACGATGCCACAACCATGATTTGTTCTTGGAGGCTTTTGACAATAAGCAGATTGGAGAGGACTTCATCATGTCTTCAACAGAGATAGTATACAGATTTGAGCCACGATTACCTTTAAGTAATTCCACACCATCTACATCTCTAACATAACACGAATGTTTTCTGAATGCAACTTCAAGATCTGAATCACAAAATTGTCCTACAGAAAAGAGATTGTGTCCAAGTCCTTCCACATAATATACCCTGGAGATCACACTGTCACCAATCACGTAATCTCCATAACCCATAATAGCACCAAAATGATCATTCCCGAATCTGACTGTCCCGATGAACTTTTTCATGAAATTCTTGAGCCGTGAGCGATTCCCCGTCATATGTTTTGAGCAGCCTGAGTCCAAATACCACAGGACGATCTGTACGACCTGCATTTGAAAACAGACGAAGATGGAGAGTTTGGTATGTTGGATCCCCAATTTCTGTTGGGGTCCTGTTGGTTAGCAGAAATAGTAGTATATTTCACATGAGCATCAATTGTCTGTGTCTTAGATGTAGTAGGAATGCCAGTAGAAATTGTCTTGTCCTTTTTGTTTCTATGTTTGTACCTAGTTAATGGTTTCTGAGTAGTGTTACTAAATCTCTCAGTGATCACAATTTCACTAGTACTAACGTGTTCATGTTGCTGTAAAGGCACTATGGTTCTCGCAATATAGTATATATAAAATACTAGGCAAATCCAAACTCTTCACCCTTGACCAAGGTAAAAAAAATCAAG